>SJYA01002112.1:4535213-4604526 GCA_006410615.1 Neotragus moschatus | reverse complement strand
TTTAATTTCCTATATGGCAAATATTGATATAAAACTCATTTAAATAAGATTTCTTAAGAGTTCTCAGTTATTAATAACATAAACATGCCTTGAGACCAAAATGTTTGAAGACTATTGTCCTAAACCCTTTGCAAATTGCTTCTTTATTAAACTTTACTCAAAATACTCTATGTGAGAGCATCTTTTGTTTCCAATAGGACTCTGATGGATAGAACAATAACAAAAAAATTTCTTTTTAGATTTCAATGACTGTTGCTCTTCAGTGGAAGGATAAGTGATTTTATTTTCTTCTTAATTTTTTTCTGTACCTTTNAAACTTTACTCAAAATACTCTATGTGAGAGCATCTTTTGTTTCCAATAGGACTCTGATGGATAGAACAATAACAAAAAAATTTCTTTTTAGATTTCAATGACTGTTGCTCTTCAGTGGAAGGATAAGTGATTTTATTTTCTTCTTAATTTTTTTCTGTACCTTTAAACTTTTCTACAAACAAGGATGCATTATTTTTATAAAGAAACTTCTCTTTGCAAAATCATTCAAAAGTGAAAGTTCAAATTACGTTTTCTTTAGATGAGTCAATGGTTGAAGTTTGGTGTGCGGGGCCCAGATGTCCGCCAACGCACCTGGGGGTTGGGGAGAGGTTTGTGGGAGCAGAGAGAGGGAGGCAAGGGGAAGAGGAGCCAGCATCCCCCACCTCCTTAGCCAGAATAGCTTTTTCATGTGTTTTACATATTGGGGTTCTGCACAATAGTTTATTTAAAGAAAAGTTTCCACTCTTTCAGTTTGAAAACCTTTACCATGAGAATAATAGCTGAAGAGTTAAAATCAGGCTGCAGAAGAATCACTCAACTTTTTCTTCAGTGTTTTTTCAGGGTTTCCCTAAAGAAAGCCCTACACATTCTGAGGGAAGAACAGAAGCCCTGACAATTTCATGAATGTTTGGTCGTTTCAAGAGAGGCTGGCTCACGTGGCCACGGAAAGAAGTTACAGGTAGGGATGAAAAGGTTTCCAGGGACCGCCCGCCCCCCCAGTAGTAAGGGCCCAAGAGGACAGCAAAAACACAAGGGGCCTTAAGGCCCACAGAGACACAGATCAGAACCACAAGTGAATCGTTCTCATATTTTCTAGAAAAAAACAAAAGCAAGAGGTTCCAGGACCACCCAGTGGTTAAAACCATGGGCTTCAGGGACCACAGGTCTGGGTTCAGGTCTCAGGTCTGACACTTCAAACCTATGAGATCTTGGCAAGTGACACAGCCTTTCAGAGCATCAATGGAAACATACAATGTACAATTTCACCTGTAAAATGAGGTCTGAGAATGTAAAACAGTGAAGCCATTTTGCCAAACAATTTGGTAGTTTCTTAAAAGTTAAGAAACTTAACTTTGGGATAGATTTACCATCTGACCCAGCAATTCCATTCTTAGGTAACTACCCAAGAGAAATAAAAACAAATGTCCCCAAAAGGACTTGCATACAAATGTTTTTAGCAGCATTATTCATCAAAACCCCAAATGGAAACCATCTAAATTTTCAGCATCTGGTGAATGGATTACCAGTGGCATATCAATACTGCAAAATGGATCTCCCTGGTGGTCCAGTGGTTAAGAACCCACCTGCCAATGCAAGGAACATGGGTTTGATCCCTGGTCCGGGAAGATCTCACGTGCCATGGAGCAACTAAGCCCATGTGCCATGACTTCTGAGCCCAAGCACCTAGAGCCCGTGCAGCACTGCAAAGAGTAGCCCCCACGCAGCACAACTAGAGAGAGCCCGTGTGCAGCAGTGGAGCCACAAATAGACAAATAGACACGCGAAAGTGAAAGTCTCTCAGCTGTGTCCAGCTCTCTGCGACTCCATGGACTGCAGCCTGCCAGCCTCCTCTGTCCGTGAATTCTCCAGACAAGAATACTGGAGTGAGTAGCCATTCCCTCCTCCAGGGGATCTTCCCAAACCAGGGATCAAACACAGGTCTCCTGCACTGCAGGTGGACCCTTTACCAGATGAGCTACCAGGGAAGCCCAAATAAATACATGAATAGAAGAATGTGTAAGTGTAGAATAGTGGATAATGCAAGGTAGCAATTTACAGCATATGTACTTCTCATCTAAATTTCAAAAACTGAAGAATAGTTGATTCACACTGTTGTGTTAGTTTCTTTTATACAGAGAAGTGATTCAGTTATACATTTTTCATTTTCTTTTCCGTTACAGTTTACTATGCTATACAGCAGGACCTCGCTGTTTATTTTATATATAGTAGCTTGTAATCCGCTAATTCCAAACTCCTAATTTATCTCTCCCCCTCCCGTTTCCCCTTTGGTAATCACGTTTGTTTTCTATGTCTGTGAATCTGTTTCTATTTTGTAAATTAGTTCATTTGTGTCATATTTTAGATTCCACATATAAGTGATATAAATTATATATCCATGATAAACGCTTCTTACCATACCACTCCCACAGATATCAACCCAGTGTAATCCTACAGGGTTAGCAGGCATATTAGATCATCCTCATTTTTATAGATGGGGAACTGAGGCACCAAGAAGTTAATGAACTTTCCCAGGTTGCTTAGCTAGTAGGCAACAGAACTGAGAGGAGGAATCCTGGATAACTAACTTCAAAGACTATGCTTCTCACCTCTCAGTAAATGTCAGCTGGGTATGGAGTTACTGCTCTACCAAGTGATGGGGGAAAAGGTCCAAAAAAGGGATCAGAGACGGCTCCCCAAGAAGGTCACACAGGAACCCAAACCTGAAGGGTGTAGGAGTTAGTTAGTGGAAGAATGTTCTAGACAGAAGGAACCACATCTGCCAAGGTGGAAAGGTAAGAGAATGCAGGGCTTGGGACGGAAGCCAGAAGAGCTGGAGATGGCTGAAGCGTGAACTGGTACCCAGCAGTGGGAAGCTGAGAATGGGGCTCAGGAGGCCACAGAGTGTCCCTGGTGTCTGGACATTAACCTGCAGGCGATACAGGGCTAAAGAAAGTCAGTGAGTTCCTCAGTGCTGCCTTACTCCAGGAATGACTCACATCACCCTGGCAGGCGGAGGAGGTTGACTCAGCCCCTGCTGCGAGCTCAGGGAAGCGGGGGCGCTGCCACCCCACACTCCTATCCCACTGGGAGCTAATGCCCCAGCAGCCACCCCACCAGCAGCCCCACCAGCACACAGAAGCTATCCCAGTCAGCTGGGAGCATCGGGCTCAGTTGTGCTGCCAGAAAGCTGAGCATAGTCTGGTGAGAATGCCTGCTAGCAGCTTCCACACCCCGCTTAAAACCCAGACACCTGTGGTCCCCAGGGGCACCTCTCAATGCCCCCCAAAAGTGAGGCCACAGGGCACAGTGCTCTGGCCCTCCACTCTCACTTGGCTCTGCCCAGAGCCAGGGAATCAGCCCGGGGCGGGGGTGGGGAGGATCTAGCAGTCTTCTCATTCAAATTTAATATCCAGATAAACATTTGCATGTATGCAGAAAACATTCACTGTGGCAAAAGTAAAGCTACTGAAAAAAACTTACGTGCCAACAAAAAGGAACTAGCTAAAAATACTGGTGATCCATACTGCGGAATACTACGAAGCAGTTAAAAAGAATGCAGACATATTATCCCATTGTACTGGCATGAAAACACCTCCAAGATATATTATTGAGTGGGGAGAAAAAAAACCCTACAGGATAATGTATCTAGTATGTACCAGTTACATAAAAAACAAAGCAAACAAAAGTCGGAAACTAGCTCTATAGTTCATCAAGTCTACAAACACATAGGTAAATGAGAAAAATGCCTGGAAGGAAATACATCAGTCGTGGAAGGAAGGAAAGGAGCGAGGGAGGAAGGAAAGGACTTTTATAACTCTATGTTGCTTGATTTTTATAAGAAGCGTGTACTTGCATTCTTAAAAACACTAAAGTCTGTTTAACACACACACACACACACACACACACACGGTAGGAAAATGTGTTAAAATGATCACCCTACTGGTACAGGGTTCAGGGTCCCTTTTCAAAGAGCTGTGACATCTGGGATCTTGTCTAATTCTTGCCACACCGCATTGAGGGCAAGTATTCAAAACTCCTTTTGTAGATTAAGAAACTGAACCCAGGGAGGTGAAACAAGCTCTTCAAGGTCACATACAGGACCGAAGGACCGAGGAGCCTCTGAATCTTGCACCCAAACACAGCACTCTTTCTAACCTGTAGAGGTGGGAGTGCACCAGAGTGGGGTGGTGGACGGTGCTTGGATGCTCTGCAGCAGCCCATTGTCAGCTCATAGAACCTCTGAAAAGCCTCTTCCGCAAAGGGAAACAGGGCTCAGGGGAGAAGGGAACGGAAGACGAGTGGGAAAGGAGGGCTGATGCGCCACCGCCCACGACAAAATCACACATCATGATGTACCGCCCACTGAGTGGGAGGGACCTGCCAAGTCACCCGGTAAATGACATGTAGGAAGGAGCCCCGAAGGGCAGTGTCCCCCCAAGCCTGAGACTTCAGGCCTCTCTCACGGGGCCTGCTCACCCTGGGTTCTGGCTGTGCTGTTTGCAGCTGAGGGGTTCTGGGGATGCCTCTCTGCTCAGCCCCAGGGCGCTCTGTAACCAGGCCAGAAAGGGACCTGTGCTTCTCAGAGGGTTCTAGAATCTAAGGGGCAACAAACATAAGCCCTAATACCCACCAGTGTGGTAAGTGCCTCTACCCCTCCGTTCTTTCATTGGCTGCTTTAGCACCAACTGTCTGGAGGATGTGGGAAGACAGGAGACCAGAGGGACCCAAGAAATACGGCTGGGTCCCTTCAAGGACAGGCAGAAGGGATTCATATTCAGGGAGGCACCAGCGCCTACCAAAGGCAACACAGGATGAGTGGACACATCTCAGCTGCACAGAGAGCAAGCATGAGCCCTCAGAGCATGCTCAAGGAAGAGGGCTTCAGCCAAACCACAGAGCCCCCTTTCACTCTTACAACTTACAGCTGCCACAAGGCTGTGAAGCCACAGGGACAAGAGCCTGGATTCTGGGAGTTCCGATCCCAGCTCTCCTCCCTTGCTCCAGTTTCTGAACCTCACTGGTCTCAGTTTCCCCATCTGTAAAATGGGTATTATTATACCTGCCTCTTGGGTATTATGATATCTGGATGTTAGGACATATAATAATGATAAGAGAATTGAATAAAACATAACAAGTACAGGGTATCCAAAAAATCTAGAAACAGATTATATGAATGTATGTGTGTGTTCATATTTATTTATTCATCTGCTTTACAGACTGGCAATGTCCCAGACAACATTGTGTACATCTGTCTGTTTCTAGACTTGCTGGACACTCTTTATATAAATATACTTTTATATAATCATAATTTTATATAAATGTATATAATAAAACATAGTAATACTATAATAAAATAAAACATAGCAATCACTCACACAGTATGAGGGACCATGTCAAGACTTACAGGTATTCTCTACTTTAATGCTCAGAGCAAGCCCTGGAGGTGGATGCTATTATTAGCCCCATTTTACAGAGACAGACACTAAGGTAGAGGGAGCTGAAGAGACTTACTTACTTGCCAGGGTCACCCCTGGAATAACTGACAAAACCAGTTTGGGACCCAGGTCATCTAACCTCAGAGTCTACTTATGCTGCTTCCCACCTGTCTAACCCATCTACCTCTGCAGTGAAGACCCAATAAAAGGGACCAGTTCCGGGGCACAGAGAAGGGGCTTAGGAAATACAGGGTCCTCTGAGCGCTGAGCTCCTGGAGGAAAGAAACCAGATCCAACTGGTTCACCACTGTATCTGGAATTGTAATATATAAGACATAGGTTGGCAGTCAATATTGTTGTGAGGGAAGGAAAATAAGTATGTATTAGCCAAAGGCTGGCATTCTTGTCTAAAAACAAAGTCTCAGATTCCAGCGCCATTCCTAGGAACATCCACCTCCTAAGATGCCTGGGGCTGCCCAAAGGGCCAGACCCACCCCGCTCTCCCCTCCACAGCACAGAACCCAGAATCCAAGAGGCCCAGGCGGCCACCCACCAACCAGGCCCAGGAGTGGCCTACCTTCTTCAGCGTCGTTCCTAAGCGAGGCCTCCAGGAGGGCCACGCTGGCCTCGAAGGACACCTTCTTTCTCCGGCCGCCCGTGCTGCGCTTCCGCTCATGCTTGCGCTTGCGATGCTGCAGGTCCTGCTCGTACTGCGCCCACTTCTTTAGCTGCTGGGCCCGGCGCTTCTGGGCGGCGCGCAGCCGCTCCAACGTGGGCACCTTCTCCAGCAGCTGCAGTTCGGTCAGCAGGTCCACGTGGCTGGCCATGGCCTCCGCGCCTCCCTGCGCCCTGGCTGGGGGCTAGCGCGGCACGCCAGGGGCGGGGGCAGCATGCGGGCTCCTGCGGGGCTGGGGCGGCATGCTGGGGCCTGTGACGGAGAGCAGGAGAGACACAGATGGACATGCGTCACACTCAAAACTCCGATCTGATGACGTCACCCAGCCCCACCTTCCAAACGCTTTCCCCCCCTATTTTGTCTTCCTTATTTCTTTTTAACTGAGATATAACTGACCTACAACTGTGTAAGTTCCAACTGTACAACCGTGTTGATTTGACATACTTAAATGTTGCAATATGATTACAACTGTTAGTTAACACCTTCATCACAATCATACAATAATCCTTACTTTAGGTGGTCATATTATAATCTCATATAAGGTTGTTCTATTGTTACAACATACACGGGAGTTTATTGTTATAACATGGAAGGGGTTTATTGCTATTTTTAAAGGAGCAAGTACTGTATTTTAAATGTCTCTGTATTGATTTATAACTTGGTAAATATGGACAGATATAACCTACAGAAACACAAGCTCTTTGGGAACCTTATTCTGAAGAGTCCAGTGGTTAAGACTCCACCTTCCAATGCAGGGGACACAAGTTTGATCCCTGGTTGGGGGACTAAGATCCCGCATGCCACAGGGCAACTAAGCCCCCATGAGGCAACTGAAGAGAAGAAGCTCCAGTGTGGCAATGAAGATCACCCATGCTGTGACTAAGGCATGATACCCCCAGTAGTGCTATTGGTAAGGAACCCACCTGCCAAAGCAGGAGACCAAAGAGACGCAGGTTCAGTCCCTGGGTCGGGAAGATCCCCTGCAGGAGGGCCTGGCAACCCACTGCAGGATTCCTGCCTGGAGAATCCCATGGACGGATGAGCCTGGCGTGCTACAGTCCATGGGGCCACAAAGAGTTGGACATGACTGAACACCACCAATAACCCCCACTTTATGGATGTGCCCCAGTTTGCTTATTCATTCACTCACTGAAGAACGTCTAAGTTGTCTCCAGCCTGGGGCTAACACATTCACGCACAGGTTTTTGTGTGAACATGAGTTTTCATTTCTCTGGAGTAAATGCCCAAGAGTACAGCTGCTGGCTTGTACAGTAATTACATGTTTAGGTTTATAAGAAACTGTCAATCTGTTTTCCAGAGTGGCTGTACCATTTTTCATTCCCTCCAGCCATCTTTGAGTGATCCAGTTTCTCTGCCAGAACTTGGCATGCCCAGTGTTTTAGCCACTTAGATAGATACTCCTTTTTAAAAGTAAGGAGCTCAGAGGAGTTGAATTCACAACCATGCTGTATCATCATGATGGCAGGAACTCACTAGGAGCTAAGGGATCACCTATTTACTTTCCCCCACTTCCTCAAGGAATCAAACAGTGAAACCTGCCCTGTGATGAGTCCTGGTTCAGAGACGGATCGAGAATCAGCTCTGCCTTCTAGGAAACCCACGTCTACCGGTCTGTCATGGTGTCATCTACCTGTAAATTAACCTGATCCTTCTGATAACCTAATGAGACCAGGTACTATTCTGATCCCTATTTCAGATAAGGAAACTGAGGCACAGAGAGACTAATTAACCTACCAAATACCACACAGCTAGAAAATGGATGCACTATTCTGGCTGGGGTTATCAGGAAAGGCTCTCCGAAGTAGGAGGCAATTGATTTGAATCTCCAAAGATGAGCAGTTCACTCGCTGAGGAGGGCAGACATGAGCTGAGAAGGAGCTTCCCAAAGTTCAAAGGCACATAGAGGAACTGAACACCATGAAGGGAATTCTGGGAGCCAACACACACAAACCTGGCTTGAGGGACTTCCCTGGCGGTCCAGTGGTTAAGAATCCACCTTGCAATGCAGGGGACGTAGGTCCAATCCNGCAGACATGAGCTGAGAAGGAGCTTCCCAAAGTTCAAAGGCACATAGAGGAACTGAACACCATGAAGGGAATTCTGGGAGCCAACACACACAAACCTGGCTTGAGGGACTTCCCTGGCGGTCCAGTGGTTAAGAATCCACCTTGCAATGCAGGGGACGTAGGTCCAATCCCTGTTCTAGGAACTAAGACCCTACATTCTGTGGAGTGGCTAAGCCTGTTCGCTGTGACTACTGAAGCCTAAGCACTCCGGATCCCACGTGCCACAACTAGAGAACACGTGCATAGCAGCAAAAGATCCCGCATGGTGTGGTAAAAATCCTGTGTGCCAAAACTAGGAACCGACGCAGCCACACAAATAAATAGTAAAAATCAGAAACATGGCCAGAAGTGAATGGGGCCGCCAAGCCCAAGGGAATAGAAGTCTTGGAGGAAGCAGTGAGTAACTTATGGTTCAAGGCCATGCAGCCAGAAAGTCCCCCACGGTCCACATCATGTTTGTTTGTCTGCTTGGTTGGTTTGGGGTCCACACTGTATTTTACGGTATTGTCATTCACTGCTAATATTTAAAACTTGAAGATTTGATATCCAAAATCAGATTTTCAGCCTTCCTTAAAACATCTCAGTAGCTGGCCAAGCCAAGCTCACATGGCAACAATCAGCTGGTACTCAGGAGGACTGCCCAATTTAGATGGGGCACATCTCATTTTCCGTAGTGCCCACTACCTCTCATTACTCCCATCTGACCTCCGTCACTAACTGGCATCACTTGCTACCTCCTATAGGACTTACCTGGTGGCCCCGTGGTAAAGAAGCTGCCCACTAATGCAGGAGACACAAGAGACACAGATTCAATCCTCAGGTCAGGAAGATCTCCTGGAATAGGAAATTGCAACCCATTCCAATATTCTTGACTGGGATATCCCATGGATAGCAGACTACAATCCATGGGGTCACAAGAGTTGGACACGACTTAGTGACTAAACCACCACCACCACCGTTAGCTCCTCTGATCCCTTCAGTTTGCAAGCCCTGCCTTAGGCGAAATATCCTCCTCCACAGATCCAACATGCGCAAGAAAGAGAAGGCAGTCTGTGAGTCTCCTGAATAAAGACCAGGATCAATGTACAGGGGAGTGGTGGTGTGCACACAAAAACAGGCACCTGGCCTCCAGAGCTGTCCAATAAGCAACTGAACAAGGGCTTGTGATCCAGTGGCTGTCTCTGGAGGTGGCAAATTCTCCATCACTCACTGGAGAATAAAACTTCCGCTGATGTCAGATCAGCCTAAGTATTCTGTACATCTTCTGTCAGCCGTAAGATTCTGTACACAGATGGTTACCCATTTCTTCATTATTGAATATTCACTGATCACCTACTAATTGGGAAGCATCAAAACATGCAATAAACTGTGAAAACTTCTTCAAGAGATGGGAATACCAGACCACCTGACCTGCCTCTTGAGAAGCCTGTATGCAGGTGAGGAAGCAACAGNACTTTTGAGAGTCCCTTGGACTGCAAGGAGATCTAACCAGTCCATCCTAAAGGAGATCAGTCCTGGGTGTTCATTGGAAGGACTGATGTTGAAGTTGAAACTCCAATACTTTGGCCACCTGATGCAAAGAGCTGACTCATTTGAAAAAACCCTGATGCTGGGAAAGATTTAGGGTAGGAGGAGAAGAGGACCACAGAGGATGAGATGGTTGGATGGCATCACCGACTCAATGGATATGGGTTTCGGTAGACTCCGGGAGTTGGTGATGGACAGGGAGGCCTGGCATGCTGCAGTTCATGGGGTTGCAGAGAGTTGGACACAACTGAGGGACTGAACTGAACTGAAAAACATGTTAAGACTGAAGATAGGAATAGTCACATCAGTCACTCTATTAAAGCCTTTAATCCTTTCCTAAGAACCTCCCCAGCCACTGTTCCAGCCAGGTGTTTCCCTAAGTGTAGAAAGAGAACCCATTCCAAGGGAATTTACAAAAGTTCAGGACAAGATTTAATAAAACATCGACTCAAAGACAGCAAGTTACCTCCTTTTCACTTTTTTTTTTAATAATCTATCAATTTTTTCTTTAGAAGAAAGTTATCAGTTGAGTGCTAATAGATCTTTAACATTTTTATAACATGTCAATTTCCCTTACAAACAAAGAGAAAGTCAGCCTCAGGCTCAGAGCCTTGGGCAAGCGAGAGTATTTACAACAGAATATAATGACAGTGATTTTTTTCCCCTGTGGATCTGGTTTCACAGTTACTGTTTATTTATGGTGGTGATATAAAACTTCCTTTTTAAATAAATCTTCTTTATTTCCCTTGGAAATTCTGCAAGGGAGTAGCAAAGAAAAATTAAAGAACGATGGCATTTAATGCTGGCAAAAATTGTGACTGACGTTTGGGAATCCCTCACCTCGTCACTCATCCTCAATAACAACAATCTCACAAAAGAAGCCCTCTTAAGAGCTCATTATTTCAGCTGACAAATATTCACTGAACATCTGTCACATGCCAGACAGCTAGGGGATACAGCAAGGTAAAGACAGGGACGGTCCCTGCCCATTGGATGGATGACAAAACAGAGGTACAAGGGAGTGGAGGACACATTCACAGGAAACAAAGACTGAGCAGTAACTTGAATTCTGAGCCCAACTCCCAGTATAGTGCTCCCTCCTTGAACCCCAGGGTGGAGCACCCCATGCAGACACTCACTGCTATGCCTTCCCTGGCTTGGACAGTCTGCTTGAGTAAAGGAATTAAGGGCAGTTGCCCAGCCCCCTGGAGAAAGCTGAGGATGGTGCCTCCCAAGGGCCAAGAAAGGGGGCCAGGGCACATTTCTCTGACTTTGCTCTGTCAGCCCCCAACTGGCTCGCCCCTCTGGGTTCCCTGGAGCTGGGGCTCCAGGACAGCTCCCTCTTGACTGCTGGCTTTCAGGTGACCTAGTTTCCCCCAATAGACGCACACCTCCTCCCACCCCCGTCCAAGAAAACCCTGCTTGGTCTAATTAAAGAATTGCCATCGGTGCTGCTAACACAGCAGCCAGGCAGCCCCCAAGGCAGGGCACTGGCCTGGGTGCTGGGGCACCCCACAGAAGTACTGGCTCCTATGAGCTGTGGAATGGTCCCCTTTGTGAGACCCAGTGTATCTGCCCATATCTCCAGAGATAGCCCTGGTTGGTGACGGGGACACAGCCCAAACTGCCAGGACACGGGAGAAGTAATGGCCTCAACTCTTTCTCTAAGAGTAGGGGAGTTTATATTTAATTTTTGGCTGCAATTTCCAGCATGCAGGATTTTAGTTCCCCCACCAGGGAGCGAACCTGGGTCCCCAGCAGTGGAAGCATGGAGTCCTAACCACTGGACCGCCAGGGAATTCCAGCAATACTCAACTCTTAAAGGGGATCCTGAAGAAGGAGCTCATTTGAAGAAAAAACAGCTCCATGGAGACATATTGAGCCCAGAGTGTTGCAAAAGCACCCAGATAGACCATCTTGCAGAGAACTGGGCACATGGGGGACACAAGAAAACCAAATGTCTGCGCTGGAAAGGCAGTTAGGGGAAGGGGTCTGCAGAGGCCAGGTTGGGTGAAGTCATCCAGGAAGTGTGTGCGCTTTAAGAAAAGTCAGAAGCAAGGAGGAAATAGGGTAGGGTACTTAATAATTCCAACCAATAGCTGTGTGAGGTCTGGGTGGATGAGCCAAAACAGCCCTGGTGTGGGCAGCCCCAGGTCTGAGGGCAAGACCCGTCACTCTCAGTGAGGCCAGAACACACAACTAGAATGAGCCTCGATTCAGCCTCCGGTTGCTGTCTGACAAAGCTGAACTTGATACCTGTTGGTCAACAGCAATGGAGAGAAGCAAGAGCTGCGCTCCAGAGAGCTGAGCCTTGAGGGCAAATGCGAGGAAGCCTTGGGGGGAATTGGGGGCCAGGTTGGGGTACACAACAGAACGCCTCCCCTCCTCCAAAGTGAAAAGAAGTCTATTACAGGAATGCTGTTTGGGGGATGATACGTCTCTGAAAAAACAAGAAGACGAAGAAAGGCATGGACCCATCGAAAGGCTGTTTGATAGTGGTTTCTGTAGTTCCCCCAGTATCACTCCGTGCTGGGCCCTGATTGGCCAAAGCCCATGAGCGATGGTTTAAGCCCAGCCAGAGTGATTGGCCAGGGGTGATGACTGAAGCTGGACCAATCAGAAGCTCTCTCTTCTCACCGCCCATGAACTGAAAGTGTAAACCCCCGTTCCCACTGTAAGTCATCTTGCCCCCAGCCATGCAGGAAGCCGGCCTTTGGATAAAGCCAATACTTGGGAGTCAGAGGAGAGAAACAGGGTCCTTTAATTTAGGGACCTCTGGACTTTATCCCTGTTATTATTTAAGCCAATTGAATTGAATTTTGATGCTTGTAGCCGAAAGTACTCTAACAGATATTAATGCTGCTTTTAGGGATACATGAATGGGAGCCCCAGGAGGCGATGTTGCCTAAAGCAGGACGAGTGGTCTCTTGCTAGGCTGGATCACCAGACACCTCCACTTCCTCTAAAAGGTTTATGGTCTTCTGACCCAAGCTGAGGACTGGCCTTGAAGAAGGGCTGGGGAAGGTCAACACCAGGTTGCCGCACAGTCCACCCCCTGAGGTGGGACCTAGGCCTTGCGACTCCTCCAGCAGAGGTAGCGGCTGCCTGACACAAATTTGGACTCAAGCCTAGAGCCTTGAGAAAAACAACACGAAGGAAGGTGAATTCAAATTGAAGAGATTTAAAACATGAGTCAGACGGTGTCTCAAAGTTCACGCTGTTAGAAGAAAACGTTAAGTTTTGTGGGGTTTTTTTCTTGTTCTTCAGCTATTCTTCTCCACACAATATTGGCAGCACCCTGGAGGAAGGCCGTGAGTGCTTGCGCCTCGTGCTTCCTGTAGCACTGAGCACGAGGGAAAAAGGAAAACAAAACCCTGCACTGGCTTTCCCTCCTCCGAGCTCGCTTGGACCCACTTTCGCTCCTAAAGGATACACACCCCCGCCCACCCACAACACACTGCTTTGAATAATAGCGTCATTTCCTCTTTCCTGCCCACCCCCACCCCCACCCCACCCCCCAGTATAAAGATGCTGTAGGCGTGAGCAAAGAGACTTCTGGGACCCTTGGTGCTCCACATATCTGAATTAGAAATTATTAGCCTCGTCCTCCCCACCAACCCCATTCTCATGGGATTTTGTAGACTGTTTCACTCCTGCTGTCACAAACCTTCTAGATTGCGGGCACAGTGTCCTAGACAGACATTCTGATTTTAAAATCTGTTGTAGGACTCTGGTCTCCAAGCTCTGTTCCTTAACTCTGCCTCTCCCAGCTGTGCTCCTTCATTCAGACCTCTGAGTGGTGATCCTGGGCTTGGCCTTCATTTGTCACTGTGCTCGGAAGCCTGTTTACTGCAACCAGATTTGGCAAGACCTTGGAGGAAGAGTGGTTGGATGGCATCACCAACTCAATGGACATGAGTTTGAGTAAACTCCAGGAGTTGCTGATGGACAGGAAGGCCTGGCATGCTGCAGTCCATGGAGTTGCAAAGAGTCGGACATGACTGAGCGACTGGACTGAACTGGAGGAGAAGGGTGGAGGAGAGGACAAGATAGCAGGACTCGAAAACCACAAGTTCAACAAGAACAGAGTGCTGGATCAACTAAAGCACCTTGAAGATGCTCTTCTCTTTCAGAAAGAGAATCATGTCCAGCACTGAGATAATAGCCCAGATGACCTCTATCTGAACTGGCTGGACCACACTGCGATAGGACCAGGCCTTAATAAAAGCCATGAATGAAAGGATTAGCATTGTCCTCTAGAGGGAAGAGTTGTGATCATAGGCAAAGTGAAGAAGGATCACCCTGGAACTTCCCTAAAAGTCTAGTGGTTAAGACTCCATGCTTCTGCTGCAGGAGGTACAGGTTCAATCTCTGGTTGGGGAACTAGAATCCCATATGGGGAGTGACACAGCAAAAAAAAAAAAAAAAAGGAAGAAGTAGGATCAGCCTGGAATGAGGAAAAACTGTCTCAACACCAGCAATTCAACAAAATCCAGCCATGGTGTGATGCTGGGGTCCCTGCCACCAAGAACTCCAGTGGCCACTCATGAGGCTGCTGAGAGAAAGTTCATACTGGGCTTGAGGGGTACTGGTCCAGTGAGCCCCATTCCCAGCCTGGCAGAGGGATCATCTCTGTTAGGAGGAAGACTCTATCATGTATATTTGCTGCCCGGCATTTGGTACCCACAAGCCTAGCCTGGAAGAACCATTCCAAATAGATATTGATTGATGATGTTTTAGATTCTTTCTACCTGTGAAGGTGAGACAGCTGTCTCAGACTCAGCTCCAAGAAAACTTCAAAGGAAGCCACAACTCAAATGGGCGAAGGAAAACCTATGAACACACCCATCCTCCGTGCCGAGCTTCTCCCCATGAATCTGAACCCACAGAGAGGCCCACATACATATGGGTAAGAATGCCAGTGTGGGGGAGGCTGCAGGGGACAGAACAAAGGTGCCAGAGATGGGGCACATGCAAAGCTGACATGATGTCTATGAACACATTAGTCAGTCACAGTCACGGTGCTAAACCAGCCAGTCTTCTAAAGAAGCTTATGTAATAGCTAAGCACGGGGAAATGAGAGTCAAATTACACATACTGCTCCTCCAGGCTTGGGGGAATGTGGTCCACCCCCTCCCTTGCAGAGAGATGATAACTCCCTTTGCAGCTAGAAGGATCATTTTCCAAAGGAGGCCACTTGTGGCCACAGAATGCCCTCCTGGGTTACAAGTTTATTGAACAGGGGAGGGCTATTCACATTGGTTAAGCCTTGAGGGGCCTCTGCCACATCTGCCTCCCTCTCTCAGCATGACATCCTTGGCCAAGCTTTCCTCTGTTGTGCCAGCTCTTAGGTTGGTAGTGGCTTCTTGGAGGACTTTAAGGGCAGAGGGTAAGAGGCCACCTGTGATGACATGAGGAATGAATGTGGTGATCGATTAGTAATGTCTGCCACAGATAAAGGTGTGGTTGCATGGGTACTGAGCAGGCAGCTCTGTTTTACATTACACTTGCCTACTTGGATTTCAACACTTGCCTTCACCCCATTGTTTAAAATCCTCTAGTCTTAAACACAAACATCTAGAGTTATCAGATTAAGTAGGAGGGCTCCTCAATATCAGTATATCATTCAACCAAGAACAAAAAATCACGACGGCCTCAAAGGTAGACAAGAGTCAAGAATAGCTTAGGTTCCAATAAGAATTTCTCCAATACCTTGTGCTAGGGGGCAAAATGAAGACCTGTCCTCAATGACTCCATCCCTTAAATTGAATGGATCCTACTTCTAGGAAGCAGTATGCTGAGCCAACTCAAGCTAAAGATGGCAGCCCCTTTGGAACTGCTACCTCTCCCAATTCTATCCCAAAGATAAGCATCCCATCCTGTAACTGGATGGGATCCACTCTTGAAGAGGGAGGGGCAGGGAGCACCATCAGCCAGGGATCACTCTCTCCTCCATCCTAAGCATCTTGGGTTTCACACCATTACCACCATAAAGGAGGAAGAAGGCTGTGGTCTGCTTCCTAACAAGGTCCCTTTCTCCTCTTCAGAAACCTCAAAGATATCCCTAGCAAGCTGTGGCCTTTCCGTTTAGTCAATTAGAAAACAGCTGGGATAGGAATTTTAAAAGTCTTTCATATTGTCTGCTCATGGAGGTTTGGAGAATAATTCCAAGGAAACAAGGACAATAAAAGACAGAGTTGGACTCAAGGAGAAAGTCCTACCCTGGAGGAAGGAACAATGAGAAGGAAAAGAGAGCCATGCAGACAAAGGACACCAATTAACTGCACAGTAAGTGAGGGAACTGGGATCCAAACCCAGGCCTGTCTGATTCTACTGTCTTCGTACATAAAAGAACAAGGAAAGACTTGCCCTGTGGCCCAGTGGTTAAGAATCTGCCTTCTAGTGCAGGGGACATGGATTTGATCCCTAGTCATGGAACTAAGATCCCACATGCCACAGGGCAGCTAAGCCTACAGGCCACAGCCAGTGAGCCCATGCGCTCTAGAGCCCTTGAGCCGCAACTGGAGAAAGTCTATGTGCCACAACAAAGACCCAGCGTGGCCAAAAAGAATCACAACTGCTTTTAAACAACTTCCTCATGAAATGTAAGAAGATTTCAGGAAATCCAGATTGTTGATGATTAAGGAGATAAGAGGACATTTCAAATAATAAACCAGATAGATCAATTGGTAGTAAAACAAATACTTGCTGAAATCAGTATAGAATAAAAAAAATATGCTTAATGTAACTAAACAAAGCATCACAGAATGTATAAAATATGTAGATGAAATGAACCCAGAGATAAAGAATGCAGGGTTATAATGGCAGCTTCTGTGCACAACATATTTTTCCATGGGTTCGATTCATTATATGTAACATCTCTTGAAGTCACTGAACCAACTCTGTAATGTAGGTCTAGTTCCCATTTCAAAGGGGAAAAAACTGAGACTCAGGTTAAGGAACCTGTAAGGAGTGCTCTTTCAGTTGTTTATGGCTGGTGTCTCTTCTGATTAATCAATCATATGCTATGATGGTTAAGTATTTTTTTTTATCCTCTCTCCTGCTTGAAAATAAAAGAGAAAATGTCAGACAGGAAAGATGGCCCACAAAAGCACGACTAAGAGCAAGAGAAGGAGTCCTTGCAGGAAAATAGATAAAATCTACGCAGAGTGAGGATAATTGATTACAGTCATAACTTCCCTTACTGTTGGAGCTGTCATCACCTTTGGAGGCTTAGGCAGGAAATATATGTATCTCATCCTGAATTTCATAAAATCTGCCTTCCAAACCCTGTGAGCTCAGCCCCCTATGACTAGTGTTCCCTTTCTTGGTGAGTACTTTCTCATTTTCACTTCACCCAACAGCTCCCAAACCAGATTCGTAACAGCAACTGTCCTCTCTCCTCTGCTCTCTGGGAGATGAAACTGTCAGTAGAATAAATCAGGAAGTTTCCAGACACTCTGCATTTTGGTAAATGAAGTTTCTGTCTAGTATACAGGCTTTGAAGTTTCTCCATATGGGATTTGTGACCTTCCAGGTCACCATGCAGAGAGAAGCAAGCTGTAGTTGACTGCCTTTACATTACTTTCATTCCTCCCCTCTTTGATCTCCAGCCAAAGTCCCTTCACTTTGATTCCCTCCTCTTGGCTCCTCTTGGGTGTGCAGAACTCCAAGCATATCTCTGCTTCCCCCTCTGACTAGCTTTATTTCCATTTAAACTTCTCCATAAGCCATAGATTCAATCCCATGAAAGTTATATTACTCCCACAACTGAATGTATCTCCTCGTGTTGAAATCTCAGGTTCACTTTTTTAGCGACTATGGTCTACTCTACACTCAGAGCCCTAATATTATTTCAATCCTCTCATCATGTTCTCCAGCAAATTACCAAACTCTCTCTATATATTTTATGCTTAACTGTCATTAAAAAGTTACCAATCTCAAGATTTTCTTCTAGTAATTTTCTCCTCTAATTCAATTCCACTTTTAATTTAAAGCTGCTTTCATTTAGCTAGTCAACAAACATTTATTGCCATCAACTATGTGCTAGTCAGAAAAGCAAGGGGTCCTAATGGTCCCTTAGTAAACAAAATTATTGATCAGAAAAGTTCTGCTCTAGTAACAGCGGAGTAACTCTTATAGGACACATCCCCTCACATTTAGCTATTGTGAACTCTACGTACCACACACACACACTACCTATTGGAAGACCCTAGGTTGTCAGTCCACGGGATTGCAAAGAGTCAGACACAACTAAGCGACTGAACAACAGCAAGATTTACTCAGCCACAAGCAGATAGAAACTGAAGGGCACTCAACCCTTGGTAGAAATTTGCACTAGGCAAATTCTGTGTTTTTGTAGCTTTTTACCCGAAGGCAGACCCCACTCAGCGTTGTACATGGTGGCTACAACTTGGATGAAACCTTTGCTGTTATCGTTTGAGGAATTAAAGGACAGAGTTCAGGTGACTACAGTTGGAAAGTGAGGAGAAAGCATCCCAGAAAAGAGTTCACAGATGGTAGCCCAAATGCTGAGTATAAATTCTGTCCAAATCTCTCTGAATGATGCATGTGCAGGGCAAGTTCCAAGCCGCCCAACTAGGGCTATGAGAACTGAAGAAAGATTTCAGCTGCTGCCTACCAGGGGAAACTGAATTTAAAATTTGTTTGGTCAAGTCAGCTGATTGATTTTTTTTTAAGTCATCACTAGGACTGCCTTGGTGGTCCCATGGGTAAGACTCTTCGCTCCCATAGCAGAGGGCTCAGGTTCCATCCCTGGTCGGGGAACTAGACCCCACATGCATGTCACAACAAAGATCCTGAGAACTGCAACGAAGACCCAGTTCAGCCAAAAAAATAAAATAAATCAATAGTCATTACTGTTCTGAGAAATACAATAGAACCTCGAGTCTCTTAAGTCTGACTCATAATATTCAAGATGTAACCTAAAATTACTAGAAAAAAAAATTGTTCAGCAAACAGGAAAGGGACTTCCCTGGTGGTCCAGGGTCAAGGCTCTGTGCTTCCACTGTAGGGAGTGCAGGTTTGATCCCTGGTCAGGGAAGTGCCNCGACTAAGAGCAAGAGAAGGAGTCCTTGCAGGAAAATAGATAAAATCTACGCAGAGTGAGGATAATTGATTACAGTCATAACTTCCCTTACTGTTGGAGCTGTCATCACCTTTGGAGGCTTAGGCAGGAAATATATGTATCTCATCCTGAATTTCATAAAATCTGCCTTCCAAACCCTGTGAGCTCAGCCCCCTATGACTAGTGTTCCCTTTCTTGGTGAGTACTTTCTCATTTTCACTTCACCCAACAGCTCCCAAACCAGATTCGTAACAGCAACTGTCCTCTCTCCTCTGCTCTCTGGGAGATGAAACTGTCAGTAGAATAAATCAGGAAGTTTCCAGACACTCTGCATTTTGGTAAATGAAGTTTCTGTCTAGTATACAGGCTTTGAAGTTTCTCCATATGGGATTTGTGACCTTCCAGGTCACCATGCAGAGAGAAGCAAGCTGTAGTTGACTGCCTTTACATTACTTTCATTCCTCCCCTCTTTGATCTCCAGCCAAAGTCCCTTCACTTTGATTCCCTCCTCTTGGCTCCTCTTGGGTGTGCAGAACTCCAAGCATATCTCTGCTTCCCCCTCTGACTAGCTTTATTTCCATTTAAACTTCTCCATAAGCCATAGATTCAATCCCATGAAAGTTATATTACTCCCACAACTGAATGTATCTCCTCGTGTTGAAATCTCAGGTTCACTTTTTTAGCGACTATGGTCTACTCTACACTCAGAGCCCTAATATTATTTCAATCCTCTCATCATGTTCTCCAGCAAATTACCAAACTCTCTCTATATATTTTATGCTTAACTGTCATTAAAAAGTTACCAATCTCAAGATTTTCTTCTAGTAATTTTCTCCTCTAATTCAATTCCACTTTTAATTTAAAGCTGCTTTCATTTAGCTAGTCAACAAACATTTATTGCCATCAACTATGTGCTAGTCAGAAAAGCAAGGGGTCCTAATGGTCCCTTAGTAAACAAAATTATTGATCAGAAAAGTTCTGCTCTAGTAACAGCGGAGTAACTCTTATAGGACACATCCCCTCACATTTAGCTATTGTGAACTCTACGTACCACACACACACACTACCTATTGGAAGACCCTAGGTTGTCAGTCCACGGGATTGCAAAGAGTCAGACACAACTAAGCGACTGAACAACAGCAAGATTTACTCAGCCACAAGCAGATAGAAACTGAAGGGCACTCAACCCTTGGTAGAAATTTGCACTAGGCAAATTCTGTGTTTTTGTAGCTTTTTACCCGAAGGCAGACCCCACTCAGCGTTGTACATGGTGGCTACAACTTGGATGAAACCTTTGCTGTTATCGTTTGAGGAATTAAAGGACAGAGTTCAGGTGACTACAGTTGGAAAGTGAGGAGAAAGCATCCCAGAAAAGAGTTCACAGATGGTAGCCCAAATGCTGAGTATAAATTCTGTCCAAATCTCTCTGAATGATGCATGTGCAGGGCAAGTTCCAAGCCGCCCAACTAGGGCTATGAGAACTGAAGAAAGATTTCAGCTGCTGCCTACCAGGGGAAACTGAATTTAAAATTTGTTTGGTCAAGTCAGCTGATTGATTTTTTTTTAAGTCATCACTAGGACTGCCTTGGTGGTCCCATGGGTAAGACTCTTCGCTCCCATAGCAGAGGGCTCAGGTTCCATCCCTGGTCGGGGAACTAGACCCCACATGCATGTCACAACAAAGATCCTGAGAACTGCAACGAAGACCCAGTTCAGCCAAAAAAATAAAATAAATCAATAGTCATTACTGTTCTGAGAAATACAATAGAACCTCGAGTCTCTTAAGTCTGACTCATAATATTCAAGATGTAACCTAAAATTACTAGAAAAAAAAATTGTTCAGCAAACAGGAAAGGGACTTCCCTGGTGGTCCAGGGTCAAGGCTCTGTGCTTCCACTGTAGGGAGTGCAGGTTTGATCCCTGGTCAGGGAAGTGCCCTTGTGCAGACAGAAAAAAAAAAAGCGAACAGGAAAATATGACTCAAACTCAAGAGGAAAGGCAATCAATAGAGATCTACTTCAAGATGATCCTTTATTTCCTTTAAGGGTTTAAAGGAAAATATGCTAGTAATCAATGAGCAAATATGAAATAGCAACTGCAAAACGGAAAGCACAAAGAAGAGATGCGAAGCTATTAATCAGTTCAGCTAATGCCACACCAATACCTTCCTCCGCATCCATGTGAGTCATGCTTTTCATCAGGGCCAGTTACATAGTTTTAATACCAACTTCAATGACCTTTTTTTTTTCTGGAGCACCTTCCAAGTGCTAGGTCTTGGGCAAGCTTTGGAGAGCAAAAATATAACATGAAATCTTAAACCCTTAAAAAAATAAAACACCCCTTAAACCCTTATCCTGAAGAGCAGATATTTTCATCTGCCAACATCTGTATAGACTACTCGTCACTTCTCATGTCCTCGCTTCTCTTTCAGGCCTTAAATTGGAAGAAGAGATTGAAGTCCTGTCATGGGCTCTTTCCAGCTTCCAGATCACTCCGTCAGGAACCATTTGCCCATATAAGGCACACAGGAATGAGGCACAGGCTGTCAGGTTTAATACACCTCTACATTCTCCTTCCATCACAAAAGCATCCTCCCCTGCTGATTAGACAGATCAGGTCTATAAAAAACTCGGAGTGTAGACGTCAAAGAGAGGCCATGGGGAGGCACTTGCCATTATAACATCTCTTTATACAGTTCCACTAATTCGTGTTTTGCCTTTTCAAAACCTGTTAGAAAAAGAGGGTCTCAGACTTGGCTACATGCTGGAATCACCTGGAAATGTTGGGAAATTATATTAAGATCCAGAGAAAGACTACGATATATCTACCAGAATGGCCTTTTTTTAAAAAAAGACAGAAAATACCAGTTGTTGGCAAGAATTCTTATAAACTGAACAGAAATATAAATTGGTACAGCCATTTAAAAAACCACTCAAGCAGTATCTTCTACAGCTGAACATATGATGGCCTATACTCCAGCAATTTCATTTGTAGGAATATACGCAACAGAAATTTCTGTATACATTCACCAAAACACATTTACAAGAATGTTAACAGCACTATTTGTATAATAATCTCAAAGTACAAACTATTCAAAATGTCCACCAACTTGAGTCTGGAAAAAAAAAACTTATGGTGTACTCACAGTGGAACATAGTCCAGAAGCCCGGATGAGTAATACACAATTACACACCACAATCTGGATCTCTCACACTGTTAACCAAAATAAGCCAAACACAAAATACATACTATATGATTCCATTTATGTAAAATTCAACAACAGGCAAAAAGAATCTATGTTATTATCAATCAAAGTCACAGTTTTGGGGTGGGAGTGATTGGGAAGGCACATAAGAAAGGCTTTTAGAGCACTGATAATATTCTGTTATTTTTGTTTAGGCCACACCATGAAGCATGTGGGATCTTAGTTCCCCAACCAGGGATCAAACCCATGCCCCCTGCTATGGAACTTCAGAGTTTTAACCACTGAACCGGCAGGGAAGTACTAATATAGGGAAGTCCTACATTGAATGGGTTACCTGGGCATGTTCAATCTGTGAAAATTCATTCACTTAGAATATGTGTGTGAGTGAAAGTTGCTCAGTCATGTCCAACTCTTTGCAACCCCATAGACTATACAGTCCATGGAATTCTCCAGCCCAGAATACTGAGTGAGTAGCTGTGCCCTTCTCCAGGGGATCTTCCCAACCCAGGGATCGAACCCAGGTCTCCCACATTGCAGGCAGATTCTTTACCAGCTGAGCCACAAGGGAAGCCCTAGGATATGTGCACTTTCCTGTATTTGCTTTACCTTAACAAAATATTACAATTAAAAAAATACAGGGTCCCATCTCAAGAGATTCTAATTTACTTGCAGCCCGGCCTTGAAAAAAATTTTTCTCCAAACTTTAAACTTTTTATTTTGCATTGGGGTAGAGCAGATGAACAATACTGTGGTAGCTTCAGGTGAACAGCGAAAGGACTCAGCATACACACACATCAGGCTTTGACATTTTTAAAAAGCTCCCCAGGTGTGTCTAATGGGCATCCAAGAACCACTGTGTTAGAACTTGGTGACCCTCTTCACTGTTTATCTCTGGGAGCAGAAAGTGCTGCTGGTTCTCCAGAAAGTTTAAAGCAGGGTGGTTTCTGTAGTAGACTGGTAGCCCCAGAGGAGGTTAATAGATATCACATGGAAAAAGAGTTCTGTGGTGAAATAAACAATTTTTAAAATTTTAATGATTAACTTTCATTGAACATTTACTACATTCCTAGAACTAGGCTAAAAGCTTTATCCACATTATCTCATTTAAGACCACAACAAGTCTGTGAGAAAGGTACTATTAATCCTCATTTTAAAGAAGAGTTAAACTAAAGTTCAGTGTGGTTAAGTAATTGCCCAAGGAAGCACAGCCAGTAGAATCGATGCTTTTGAACTGTGGTGTTGGAGAGGACTCTTGAGAGTCCTTTGGACTGCAAGGAGATCCAACCAGTCCATCCTAAAGGAGATCAGTCCTGGGTGTTCACTGGAAGGACTGATGTTGAAGCTGAAACTCCAATACTTTGGCTGCCTGATGCGAAGAGCAGACTCATTTGAAAAAACCCCAATGCTGGGAAAGATTGAGGGCACGAGAAGGGGATGACAGAGGATGAGTTGGTTAGATGGTATCACCGACTCAACGGACATGGGTTTGGGTAGACTCTGGGAGTTGGTGATGGACAGGGAGGCCTGGCGTGCTGCGGTTCATGGGGTCACAAAGAGTCGGACTCGATTGAGCGACTGAACTGAACTGAACTGGACGCAGCCAGTACGAGTCAGCTGTGTGCCTGCGTGCATGCTTAGTCGCTTCAGTTGTGCCCAATTCTTTGTGACCCCATAGACTTTAGCCCGCCGGGCATCTCTGTCCATGGGATTCTCCAGACAAGAATACTGGAGTGGGTTGCCATTTCTTCCTCCAGAGGATCTTCCCAACCCAGGGATTGAACTTGAATCTCTTATGTCTGCTGCACTGACAGGCAGGTTCTTTACCACTAGTGTCATCTGGGAAGCCCATATAAGACAGGATTAGGATTTAAATTGACATTGGCCTTGATCCTGAAGCCCATGCACTGAATCACAGCCCTGATTTGCCTCTCCAGGCAGCACTTGTCTGCAGGACTTAATGGAGCTTTCACTTGGCTAATGTGAGCTGTGGGTTGCCAAGACAGGAATGTCAGAGGCAGCATTTCCTCAAATGATCTCCTTGCCTCCATCTCTTACCTTCCAACCCACAAGCTACACCACTGGTAGAGTTTTCATTCTGCACTGAAGTCTGATCCTGTATTTCCCTTGTAGGGAAGCTTTTTTTTTTTTTTTTTTGGGCCACACCACATGGCATGCAGGTTCTTCCCTAACCAGGGATCAACCCCACACCCCTTGCAGTGGAAGCAGGGAGTCTTAACCACTGGACGGCCAGGAAATTCCTGTAGGGAAGCATTTAACACTTCCGCACTGCCTAAAGAGTCAAGTCTAAACTTCTTAGCCTCACAGTCCAGACCATCCAGTATCTGGCCTTGACATGCTTAGTTTCATCTCTGGCCATCCTAACCTCCCTCTCCACCCTCAGTCCACTAAACACTCAATTTTCTGGCTACACTTAATAGGTCTGATGGGTTCACACCCCTACAATGGTACCCACCATTAGCTGAAACTCCACTATGTGTCAGAAACTCCTCAGAAATTAACTTTAACTCCCACAGGGAGCCTTTAACAACAGGTCTGGAGACCTCCCTGGTGGTCTAGTGGCTAAGATTCTCTGTGCTCCCAATGCGGAGGCCCCAGGTTCAATCCCTGGTCAGGGAACTAGGACCCACATCCTGCAACTAGGAGTTTGAGTGCCACAGCTAAAAATCCTGCGTGCTGAAATGAAAGTCGAAGACCCCACATGCTGCAACTAAGACCTGGCATGGCCAAATAAATAAGTTTTTTTTTTTAAGTCAAAAAATAAAGATAAAAACAGGTCTCATTCTCCCCAGTAGATAGATTAGGAAAAGGGAGGTTCATCTTGACACGCCCAAAGTCATACCTAGTGAGTAGCAAAACCAAGACTTGAACACAGATTTAGATTTCTCTTCTATGAAGCTATGGAGTGTTCACTCCTCCACACTCACCACCTGTTCTGTGCGGTGGTGATACCCTTCTTTCTCTCCACCTGGCAAGCTCGTCCTGTTCTTTAAGAGCTAGCCCAAGTGCTGTAATGATAGTATTTATCATCTCTTAAATGCTTTTCAGGCGCTGTGCTCAGCACTTGACTTGCCTTGTCTCATTTACACAATATTGTCTCCATGTTCCTTTTATTCCCTCTGAATTGCTCTTTATCTGCCTTGTGCCAAATGGGTTTCTCTCTCCTCTAGCTCCAAAGAGTCTCACCGCATCTCTACTGTGGCTCTCAACTGTTTGTGCGTGCTAAGTCGCTTCAGTCATGTACAACTCTTAGCAACCCCATGGACCGCTGGCTATACTTGTTAATTTCATATCTGCCTCTTCCACTGGACTAGATGCTCTCAAAAGACAAGAAATATGTTATTCACCTTTCCATCCCACCCTAGGGCAGGGGTCCCCAACCCCCAGGCCCATGGACCAATAGCAGTCTGTGGCCTGTTAGGAGGCAGGCCACATAGCAGGAGGTAAGCGGTGGGTAAAAGAGAGCAGCTTCTTCATCTCTATTTATGGCCACTCCCCATCGTTTGCATTATAGTCTGGATCTCAGGAAAGCAAGCTCAGGGCTCCCACTGATTCTGCATTATGGTGAGCTGTAAAATTATTTCATTGTATATCACATCATATATCACAATAAGAGAAATAAAGTGCACAATAATGTAATATGCCAAAACCATCCTCCCACTCCCCACCCTCCAGCCCATGGAAAAACTGTCTTCCACAAAACTCGTCTCTCGTGCCAAAAAGGTCAGGGACTGCACCCTAGAGTCACCCAGCATGCAGCAGACATTCAATAAATGGGAACGTGTAGACAGGAGGGTGGGAGATGAAGGGACTAAAATTCACTGACATTATCCCATCAGTTGTATCATCGGGAGTGGTCCTCTGCCTTGGAACCACAGCTCTAGCATCAAACCAGACCAAACAGACCTGGTGGTTGAGGAAAGACAGGGGCCAGACCCAAGATGTGCCTTACCTGGCCCCTGCCTTGCCATCCATAAAAGGGTGACTCCAGACAGCCTCTGCTCCACAGTCTCTTTTCAACTCTGCATGCTGTACAGTTGGCTTTATAGATGCCGGCTTAGAAGTTCTGCTGTAAAATGATGGTAAGCTCCATTCTTCCGTTCCAGATATTCTCAGCTGCTCCTTGCCATGGCCTGTGTTGTTCTTAAGATCTCCTAGTGGATGAAGAGCTATCCGTGACAGGTGGCCCAAAGAAAATGTATAGCTAAGGCGTGGCTCCGCACAGGTGGGACGATCAGGTGGTCACGGCCCTTTCTAAATGGATCTATTCTTTTTGAGTAGGAGGCCCTTTTACAGGACAGAGACATCTTTGATGCTCACTCATTCATTCAACACCCATTCTGTGCATGCTGTCTACAATGGGTGCATTCAAAGCACACCTCCTTGTAACCCCTGGGGCAACCGCCAACTCATGCCACCCACATCCAACCCCAGTGGGCTCCAAGGCTGTGGATTTTTAAAGCCAGCCTTCTGTACCTTTGTGCTCACTCTTTCTGGACTAACATACACACTTGCCCAGGTAACAGTGAGCAATAATCAGAACCAGCTGCAAACTCAGCTGGGTTTCTGCACAGCCTCCCTCAAACATTAGTAAACATGGAAACCACCAGAAAGTCAATTTCAAAATTACTTTATCCCTTCCTAGCTGCCCACCTCTGCTGCTGCCACCACGAGGGCTAAGCTACATGGTTTTTCTGCTTCTACCAAGTCATTTTCTTTTGAGGATGTCAAGTATCACCCCTTCCACTGGGGCACAGTGTACGCTGTATTTTACACACTCATTTGTAATATTCATGAAGTCTGTCAAAGAGAACCTCACTTATGCATTTCTATAACACACCTGGAGCCACACCTCTTTGTTCTCATTTGTCCATGTGTCTGCCTCCTTCAGGAGATGGGGACCAACCTAAAGGCAGGAACTGGTTTAAGTTCATTTTTTATCTCTAATTTCAAGCATCAGGCCAGGTAAAATGCACTTCTTGAGTATTTAACAATATGTAGCCACAGTCTAAATGATCATAAAATCTAAAGTACTGTGGAACTTGACTCAGAAACACTCTACTTTATTCCTATCTGACTGGAAAAAAACTGAATGTACTCATTACTCAAGGTTAGAGAAACGCCTGGAGGAAAGNAAGCATCAGGCCAGGTAAAATGCACTTCTTGAGTATTTAACAATATGTAGCCACAGTCTAAATGATCATAAAATCTAAAGTACTGTGGAACTTGACTCAGAAACACTCTACTTTATTCCTATCTGACTGGAAAAAAACTGAATGTACTCATTACTCAAGGTTAGAGAAACGCCTGGAGGAAAGAAGCATTCACACACACGGTCTAGGGAATAGAAACTGGTTTGCAGGACTTCCCTGCGGTCCAGTGGTTAAGACTCTGAGCTTTCACTGTAGGGGNGGGGTGGGGGTGGGGGGTTCAATCCCTGATCAGGGAACAAAGATCCCACATGCCCTGTGGCTCGTCCAAAAGAAAAAAGACAAAACTGGTTTGGCCTCTTGGGAGGACAATTTGACAATGTCATAGTTCAAACTGCAGGGAATTTTCCTTACAGATAAAATTACCCAAGGGTACGAAGATACACACTGTGTAAGCAAGGATGTCATAGCATCATAATGCGGGGAGGGGGGGGAACAGGAATAATCTTCACCACCAGCAAGGGACTAGAAAACAAATTATGGTAAATTTTTATTATGGGAATAGCATGTAGCTTTTAGAACTGAGGCATACCTATACGTGTCGACATGTGCTAAGATAAATTAGCTGAAAGGGGAAGTTACGGGAAAGGGTTGTGTAGATGTGTTAACAAGAAAAGAGGNAAATAATCTTCACCACCAGCAAGGGACTAGAAAACAAATTATGGTAAATTTTTATTATGGGAATAGCATGTAGCTTTTAGAACTGAGGCATACCTATACGTGTCGACATGTGCTAAGATAAATTAGCTGAAAGGGGAAGTTACGGGAAAGGGTTGTGTAGATGTGTTAACAAGAAAAGAGGATAGGATATACATAAATGCATGTGGATTTGTACATGCCTAAGAAATTTATGGAAAGACATTAAACATTCAGCAATTTCTTCCAGGAAAAAAGAAATGAATGGATGATCATTGGGAAAATTTCCCTTTCCACTTTCCACATTTCTGTACTGCTTGAATTTTAATAATGAGTTTCTCTTTATTTTTATAATTAAAAAGCATAAAGTAAGCAATAAGAAAACAAAAGCTTGATTTCCTATGTTAAAAAAAAAAAGAGGAAAATAAATGAAATTCAGGAGAAACTCTTCCCTGTTTCTTTATTTTAATTTGGCTGCATCAAGTCTTAGCTACGCATGCAGGATCTTTATTTTCAGCATTTGGGATCTAGTTCCCTGACCAGGGATTGAACCCGGGCTCCCTGCATCAGGTGAAGGCAATGGCAACCCAGCATTCTTGCCTAGGAAATGCCATGGACAGAAGGGCCTGGCGGGCTACAGTCTATGGGGTCGCAAGAGTCGGACATGGCTGAGCAGCTAAACCACCACCCTGCTGCACTGGGAGCACGGAATCTTAGCCACTGGACCACCAAGGAAGTCCCCTTCTCTGTTTCTTTATAAGGCAGTAGGCAATGACTCAAAAGAGTTTGCTCTCTGCCCAGTTCATGGGGGAGCAGGTGATGGCTACAGAGTTCCAGAAAGGAAGCTGGGGACAGAGAAAGTCACCAAAGAAGAGCCAAGAGTGCTGAAGAAAGTAAGTGTGAGAATATGTACCTTTTACTTGCTCGTGGATGACAGGAAATAAAGCCTGCTCTGATTGAGACTCTAAAATGTTCTAGGAGCTAAGAAATTCTGAGAACTCACCAGGTTGGCATGGACACGGGGGCCTGCAACCAGCGCCAAGAAGCAAAGGCTAGGAATGCCTCAGTAAGTAACAGACATAAGTAACCACGGTGAACAAAACAACGGACCGGGCACCAGGGACAGAAGTGCCACAGGGCTCCGCTCGCCTATCCCTTCTGAAGCTACGACTCCCAGAGGCGGACTGTACGGATACTAAGGTAATAATTATTGTTAGTATGCATCCAGTACACCCTATGTGCCAAACACAGGTTAAATAATCATATCATCTCATACTATTATTATTCCTATTTTACACATGGGGAAACTGAGGCTCAGCGAAGTTAGCAAATAACTTCTCAAGGATACATTAAGTGGGAGAGGGAAGGATCCAACCCAGGTCTGACTCCAGAGCTAGCCAAAGTCACTGCCAGCCTTTCCTCCATCTGAGGAAGAACTGGAGGAAGGCACTCCCTCAGGGCAGGGACAGTTTATGAAGTGCAACTACATTTTTGCCCAGAGTCAGAAAGCATCGTGATTCAGTGCAAGGACTTAGAAGCACGACAGCCTGGGTTCAAATCCTAACTCCACCACTGATTGGCTGTGTGACCTGGGGCAAATCATGGAACCTCTCTGTGCCTCACTTTCCTCAGCAGTAAAATCAGGGTCATAGTAAGACCACCTCTTAAGAGTTGCTAGGAGGACTAAAAGTTAAACAGTGCTTGGCTCATAAGATAAGAACTAGATGTTAACCATTATTATTAATATTAAGAAAAAGAGACTTTCCGGGTGGTATAGCAGATAAGAATTCACCTGACAACTGAAGGGACACAGGTTTATTCCCTGGTGCAGGAACATTCCACGAACTGTGCGGCAGCCAAGCCTGTGCACCAGAACCACTGAAACCCACGCTCTAGAGCCCACGATCCACAAGAAAAGCCACCGCAGCGAGAAGCCCCTGCGCCACAATGAAGAGCAGCCTCCACTCGCCACAATCAGAGAAAGCCCAAGAGGAGCAACGAAGACTCGGTGCAACCAAAAAAGAAATAAATAAGGGAAAAAAGAAAAGTGGTGCCCTTCCTCCCAGGCAGATGCAACCCCGCAGGGTTATAAAGCTTGGCAAGTGGAGCAGGCTAGCTTTTGGCCCCTCGATCAGCCGGATGCCATCAGGCAGTCCACAACTCTACAACCCTACACTCGGCCTCCTGCGCAGTGAACTTCCACATGCTGCCAGCTCTTCCTTTTGGCTTCCTTCCCCTCTGCCAACCTGGCTGTGAATCTGGCTGGCACATTTTTGAAAAATACAGACTCCCAGGGCCCCACCATGGCAGGTTCTGACGCAGGTAGGCTTGTCTAGGGCCCAGGAATCTGTGTGTTTAACAAGCCCCAGGTGACCAGGGGACCCAAGACACTGTGTCCCCCTGACACACACTTCTGGAAGCACCAGAAGCCCCTCGCACCTGTTCTGGGTGTTTCCACGGCTCCTTGGGAGCAAGCAGCCTTTCCTTCATGCTCGGTCCCAGGTCTGAGCACACAGAGAAGGGGCACACTAAGTCTGTTTTCCTGCAAGCCAGCCCACAGAGCAGATGGCTGTGCGAGCAGGCATGACAGGCTGAATTTGCTTGAGTGGATGACACCGGGGACCCCTCAGCTGTAGACCTGGGTCTGGTCCCCGCAGACCCTTGCTCCCCGAAGTGCAGTTCACAGACCAGCAGCACATGACTCCCTCTGAGAGGTTATTCTAAATGCAGATGTCCAGGCCCCAGACCTAAGGAATCAGATTCTGTCTCTTACAGAAACCCACAAGCTTTTGAGCAAATTTGAGGCATATGCTTGAGATCCCTTCCCCCATCAGAATAAGTTCTAATCCATGTGCAGCTCTAACCTGTCCAAAAACCCTTTGGGGCCAGTCTTTTCCTTCAGACTCCCAGGGAGGCCCAGAAAAACAGCGTGGTCCTTTTAATGGCCTCGATGTAGCAGCCAGCTTAGGGCTCATGGTGAACCTTTGTTTTGATGAATTATTTATTTCAAAGTCCATGTGAAAATAAACCTTCCCAAAAAATTGATAAAAAAAAAAAAAAAGACAGCAATTCTGGCCTCTATAATTCTGGGGCGTAAAACATTCCCGTCTTTTGTACAGAGTTGTGACCCCTACTTCCCCAGCCAAAGCCATCCAAAGACATCAAATGCCCAAAGAAAACAAGCCGTGTCTTCCTGTTGGCCAAGCTTCAAGTTATCAGGCAGATTTCACACTGAAGCTTGACCTCCTTAATCCAAGGCCTATCACATTGCTGTAAATGTCAGTGGAAAAACAGCCATTCAGTGGTTTCCTTCATTCCACCAGAAAGGGAAAAAAACAGGAAGCTAACAGCAGCTGCACCCCAGCTTGGCAAATCCCAGAGGCACCGCTGAGAGGGTGTTCCTTGTGAGCACCTACCTTCCCCCACCCCAGCCTGCCTGTCCAGATGAAGGGCGGACCTGTGTCTATGTGAGCAAAGTGCAGCCATGATCATAGAAAAATTCAGCTAATTCGGGCCCCCAAGTGCCTCCTTGGCAGGCGAGTGGGAAGGAAAATAGCTTTGGTTTGAATTTCTTTGGCCTGAGTGACCAACGTTCATTGCTTAAGTTCATCTGCGTCTCTCTCCTGTTCATTCAAAATGTCCTACAAGCCAAACCTCCTGGACTCCAAGGGACACGAGGCCTTCCAAGTCCTCATTCATCCCTTTAATGCTTACTGTCTCCTGTGTGCCTGCCATCGTGCTGGGCAACTGGGGACACAGGGCTGAATGAATCAGACACACAGTCACTGACCTTAGGGGCCTCATGGCCAGTATAAGCCTTCTCAAATCTGGCACTATTGACATTTGGAGTTGGACAACTCCTTGTTGAGGGAAACTGCCCTGGGCACTGCAGGGTATCTCGCTACATCCCTGGCCTCAACCTGCTAGATGCCAGTAGATCCCTGCCCCCTCTGCACTTTCCCACTTGTGGCAACCAAAAATGCCTCCAGACACTGCCAAATGTCCCCTGGACAGCCAAGCTGCCCCCAAGCCGAGAACCACTGACCTCGTGGGACAGACAGAGTAAAAGATAATGACCACAAATAGCCATACAATCACAGTCACGTTAAGCACCATGGAGGAAAATTTTATGGACGTTACATCAATATATCTATGATGTGAAAGTCGATTTTATGTTGGATTACAAGTCTTTGCTACCCCGGGTGGCTCAGAGGTTAAAGCGTCTGCCTGCAATGCAGGAGACCTGGGTTTGATCCCTGGGTTGGGAAGATCCCCTGGAGGAGGAAATGGCAACCCACTCCAGTATTCTTGCCTGGAGAATCCCATGAATAGAGGAGCCTGGTGGGCTACAGTCTATGGGGTCGCAAAGAGTCAGACACGACTGAGCGACTTCACTCACTCACAAATCTTTATGTATCACAACTCTGAATTATGCACACACACATACATGCATGCATGATCTGTATTTCTGGATGAAGAAACCGAAGTGCAAAGAAGTGAAAAAATTGGCCAAGGCCCAAACACCAGTGAAAGGCAAAAGCAGGATTTGAACCTTGGCCTTGAACTTTGCCTCCTGTGGAAAAGGAAATTCGAGCCTTTGTTTTGATGTCTTCTGTAAACAGGTAGGGTGTGTGGTCATGTGATGCTCTAACCAGCCATCCTAAAAGACTCATTCCTTCCTGGGGTCACCGTGGAACTCAGTCACCACCTGCTGCATCAATCAAGCTGCAAACTGCCTGCATCAAGGCACATTTGTGGGACACTAGCGGGCCCAGGAAGGTCGCCTTGAATTCTGAGACATCCAAGAATAGCTCCCTATCGCCAAGAGCCTGCACTCAGGAACTTCCCAAAAGTCAAGCCCAGAAGAGACTGAGTAGTCACCAGATACCCAGAGCACACCCCACTGTGAGCCATCACCAAGGTGCCTGCAGTCTAGCATCCGGGGGTGCACGGTGAAAGAAGCCAGACATTCTGCAGGCAGAATTACCAAGAGCATGCACGAGGTGGTACACATAAGCACAGAGCAACTTCAGAGACCTCTAGACATGAGTTCTCACCATTTATAAGCCCTTTAGCAAATCACCTTACCCTCTATGCCTCAATTTTCCCTTCTGTATAGTGGGGATAAATGCATCTACTTCAGTAAGTCTGTATGAGGATTCAATGGCAATATAAGCAAAGACCTCGGACAGTGACCAACATCCAGAAAAGCACTTAGTACCCTCTTATAGTCAACAAGGGAGCGACATGGTGGCGCTTCCTCCACCCACACCCGCTTCCTCCAAATGAGAAATGTCCCAGGGTGAGAGACGGGTGCACAAGTAGCAAAAACATCTCAGGAAGAAGGAGGGAACGTCTGTGCTTTCCGGGTAGAAGGAAGAGGAAAGGACAGTTAACGTATCTGCAAACGTGCACAGGCTGGCCATTCCTCCTTTGCAGAAGTAAATTCTAGACTGGATTCAGACGGCTCCATAAGCTGCAGGAGGCCTGCTTTGGGTGAACAAGCATTTAATCGTTCGGGACCCCTTAGCAGAACGGCCTCTTGCTCCCTGACCTCGCCTCCATCGTGCCCCGCAGTGATGACTCTCCAGCTGTTAACTCTGCCCACTGCTCTCTGAGACACCAAACACTTTTTAAGCCTCTATGTCTTTGCACGAGCTGTTTTCTCAGCTCAGGCTTCCCACTCCCCTCCACCCCACCTTATTAGCTGCCACCTGGAAAACTGTCTGAAGGGCTCAAATGTGCCCTGACAGCAAAATCTGCCCACCTGCTATTGATCACTGCAGACTAATAAAAACAGTAGCCATGGTTTCCCTGGTGGCTCAGTGGTAAAAGGTCTGCCTGCCAACGCAGTGGACACGGGTTAAATCCCCAGTCCCAGTAAGATCCCACATGCCACAGGGCAACAAAGCCCGCGTACCACAACTACTGAGTCTGCGCTCTAAAGCCCGGGATCCACAAATGCTGAGCCCGAGTGCTGCAAATGCTGAAGCCCTTGTGACCTAGAACCCGTCCTCTACAACAAGAGGAGCCACTGAAATGAGAGGTTCGTGCACTGCAGCTAGAGTAGCCCCCAGAGGCAAAAAGCAACGAGGACCCAGCACAGCCAAATAAGTAAAAAAAAAAAAAAATATATATATATATATATATATATATAGCAGCCAACATGTGCAAGCAGTGATTAATGTCTAGAAGGCTCTGAACTGAGGTTTTTTTCCCCACGTGGTTCCCTTTTCTCCTCACATCACCACTCAGAGGTAACACATCTGTCCATCACCAGCTGGCTGTGAGCTGGCAGATTCAGGAATGAAGCCCGGGTTCGTTAGCTGAGGCCACCTGTTCATCCCTCCCTCTACTCTTCACTTCTCTTCTTGCCAGTGAAGCTGTGTTCTCACCATCACTTTTTTGCCCATAGATCGAGAAGCCTGAGAACTGCTTTATTCATCCTGAAATCCCTCGCGAAGCACAATGGCTAAAAGGGAGTAAACATCTGTTGAATGAATCAACAGACCCTGCAAAATGGCAGCCAGAGGAGAAAGGCAAAATGACAGACTTCCTAGAGACAGGCTGATGCTGGACTTGGATTCCCAGAAATCAACGCCCTCTCCCCCGGAGGCTTGAGGGGCTTTCCCTGTCCTGTTAGCTAGAGGCAGAGAGGTCTGCCTTCCCCTGGACTGGGAGGAGGTGGCGAGGGGATCTATGAGAGGCCAGTGCAAAAGAGGAAATGGTGGTGATGATAATCATTTCCTGCATCCCTGCCCCTAGCAGGTGCTGCACTAAGCACTTTCTATGCATCAAGGGCTCAGAGAATCCTCACAACCCCACGGAGGAGGCATTGCTATCACTCCCATTTTACAGATGAGAAAACCAGGAGTCAGAGAGAGTAAATAATTTACCCAGGTCACAGAGCTTCTAGGTAGAGAGCTGTAATTTGAACTAGACCTATCTGGCTCCCTTGCTCTTCCAACTTTGTGGCCTTCTGTAGGAAACAGGCTTGTCCTAGCCCTCCTGAAATGCCAGTGTCTCGGGACTTTCCTGGTAGTCTAGTGGTTAAGAATCTGCCTGCCAGTGCAGGGGACACGGGGTCGATCCCTGGCATCTGGGACAATTCCACATCCTGCGGAGCAATGAAGCCTGTGTGCCACAACTGCTGAAGCCCCCACGCCTACAGCCTGCGTTCTGCGACAAGAGAAGCCACCACAGTGAGAAGCCCGGCCACCACAGTGAAGAGTAGCTCCCACTCGCCACAACTAGAGAAAGCCTGCACACAGCAACGAACACCCAGCACAACCAAAAACATAAAATCTCAGGGTCTAGGATGAACTCAGGATACAAACAGACCATCCCAGCCTCTGCTGGAAGAATACTACTTGGCACGCACTCTACACTGAGCGCTTCATGTCCCAGGTGCAGGTGGCATGGAGGTAGGAGTAATTAGATTGGCAGAGGGGTCAAAGTTGGCTGAGGTTCCTGAAAGTCCAAACACAGCCCAGGAATCCAGGTCCTGCCTTCTATGACCCACAAAAAAACCAGGCTGGCCTCAGACTCCATTGATTAGAGAACGCTGACTCTGGGTATGGAGCGGGCTTTGAGAAGAACCTGGGGCCCCAGTTTCCAAAGAGAACAAAGATGCTCTGCAGAAGGTTACTGCCTCAGGGGAAAACCCACTTTCCTGCATCAGCATCCTCTTAGCCCTATGGCTCCAGCTCCCGAACTTAACAGCTGGATTAGAATTTAACCTCCGCTCCTGTATCAGTTACCAAAGAGAACAAAGTCTGCGCGAGCACTGGACCTTGCCTGCCATGTCTCTCCAAGCCAGGGAAGATTCAGAGAGCACAGGGATTTGGGGAGCGCCAACCCAGAGCCTGGCAGATGAGTGGCACAGCGGGAGGAGACCAAAAGATGGGGGAGGAAGGAGCAAGTGGTCTTCCTGAAGAAGACATTTCAGAGGCTGGGATGAGCTGGGACCAGGAGAGGGGTCGGGAAGGTTCCAGGGGGAGGGACACCGCTAGACAGACTCCAGTTCACAGGAAAGCAGGAAGTTGAAGGTCCAAAGAGGCCTGGTTGACATCCTGGTGACAGGTGGGAGATGAGGGGCTGGGGAGAGGAGTTGTGTGGGAAGGCCCGGGAGCAGGCTGGGAGCTCAAAGGACTCACCAGCGCCCACCAGCCGCCTGCAAGCTGCCTCTTGATGACAAAGCTGAAGGAGGAAGATGTGGAAACTCCCCCAGTGCCTGCAGAACACCCACCGGGGCTCCACTTCTGCTCCTGCCTAAAAGGAGACACGCCCCACTGCAAAGCTTTCTGAAAGGCCCGGGTATTAGCCTCGGAGCATCCGGCTGCCAGGACCGCACACGGTCCCGCCCCCATCCTCCCACGGCCTGATTAGCCCCATCTCCTAGAGGCAGCTGAGGCTCTCCGAGGCCAAGTGCCTTGCCCTCGGGAAGAAAGCGAGTCACTGGCTAAGCTAAGATGCTTATGACCAGCCTCGGAGGAGGCCTCCCACACAGAAGAGGTTTTTTCTCCGGTGCTTCGCCAGCCACAGGAAATGGCAGGGCCCTCAGGAAAGTACCCGCGCCGGCCCAGGAGGCCAACGGCAGACGCCTTCCCGGGAGAGCCCGGCGGGCAAGGGCGCCTGGTACCCCGGGGCCCCGGGTCCTCCATTGAGGGCGATTCAGAGGTGGCACCCGGTGCCCAGGGCCGCCGAGAGCGGGTGGGCGCTTCTGACAGCGAGAACAGCGGCCCATTATGTGGAATTCAATCACATGCGCGCGCAAGCAGCTCGGCTCTCGGTTCTGAAAAGCTCTTAAGGAGCCGCGTCTCTCCCTGGGTTTCTGAGATGCCCGGGAGCTCCGAGTGTCGGGCTTTCCGCGCGGCCCTCCTGGGAGGGCCAGATTCAAAGCTCCAATTATCCGCGCGAGGCTGAGAACTGCTTCATCAGCATCTCCCGCTAAGCCGGTCCGAACTGGAGGAGGTGGCGGGGGTGGGGAGGGNATCTAACCCAATCCTTTTTGCTGGGCTGAAGGCCCCTGCACTCAGCATCATCTTTTCTCTAGAGGACAATGGATTGAGAAGATCCTTCTCTCCAACCCACCCCCCCCCCAGGAAGAGGAGAGAAAGTTAACAAACAAAGGGGAAACAAATCCATCCCCAAACATTCTCTGGAATCCACACTCGCTGAACACTGGCTTTGGAACAATAGAGTTCTCTTCTGCACAAAGGGCCTTGTTTCCTGAGCTTTCCCAGCCTCCAGATTAGAGCCTGAGGCACCCAGGGCCAGCCAGAGGGGCGCAGAGAAGGCTTAGGTTCGAGGAGTTTGGGGATGATAGTTCAGTTCCTAACAGTCTTGTTCAAAGCACTCTTTTACTCAGTACTATATAGCAGCCTTCTTCAGAGGCTGACACTATAACCTGAGTTTAGCGATTTCCTGTTTGCTAAGAAAAACCCCATAACCTTTGCTGGGGAAGCAAAAACCCCTGGATTGGGTTTATCCTCTTCCCCGAACCTCCCCGGTTTCTCTGAAAGCCAGCTCCCCAGTTTGCCCCCTGGCTTCCTCTCTGTTCATTAATAATCCAGTTTTGAATGACACTGTTTCACAGTAGAGCAGTTAGAGAGCAGAGTGGGGAAGACTCCCAGAGATGTTTAGGTCACCCTAGGGGATCATTGTTCTCTGCAGCATGTCCCCATTGGTTTGTCCTGAAGAGCTGTAGGCTGAGAGAGCACGAGGCCGTCTCTCCCAGGCTTGTGTAGAACTTGGAGCCTGCCTTTGGAAAATGATGCCTTGAGGATGGGCCCAGATCCCCGTGCTGTGCTGTTCACAACGTTTTGATATTGAAGATAGGTATACTCAGAATCGGGTGGAAGACTCATACTGCCTGATTTCAAAACTTACCACAAGGCTACAATAACCAAGACTGCAGTACAGTATAAGGATAGATGGGGATCAGTGGAATAAAACAGATTCCAGCTAAAACCCCTTACTTTTAGGACCAGTTGCTTTTCAGCGAGTGACAAGACAATTTAAAGAATCATCTTTTCGACTAATGTTGCTGGATGACTGGATTTCCATGTGCCAAAAAAAAAAAAAAAAAATGAGGTTGGACCCCATACCTCACACCATATACAGAAATTAACTCAAGACAGATAAAGCTGAACCGTAAGAGCTGAAAGTATGAAACTCAGAGGAAAACATAGACATAAGTCATGACCTTGGATTAAGTAGTGTTTCTTAGCTATGGCACCTAAGGCAGAAGCAACAAAGGAAGAAACAGACAAGTTAGACTTCAGTAAAATTAAAATGCTTTACAGAGGACACCATCAAGAAAGTGAAAAGATAACTGTAATGGGCTGAATTGTATTCCCCCCAAATTCACATGCTGAAGTCCTAATCTCTAGTATCTCAGACTATGACTGTGTTTGGAGATAAAGTCTTTGAAGAGATGATTGTCAAGCTAAGGCCCTTAGGGTGGGGCCCTGATCCAATACAGCTAGTGTCCTCAGAAGAAGAGGAAGAGGCACCGAGGATACTTGTACAGAGGAAAGGCCAGGGAGGGGCCAGGGAGAAGAGGGGCCAGGGAGAAGACGGTCATCTACGAGTCCAAGAGAGAGGCCTCGGGAGAAACCAGATATGCAGACACCTTGATCTTGGACTTCTAGCCTCCAGAACTGTGAGAAATTTCTGTTGTTTAACCCACCCAGTTGTGACATTTTGATATGGCAGCCTTAGCAAACAAATACAATAACCCACAGAACCCACAGAATAAGGGGAAATATTTGCAAAGCACATATCTGATAAGGGGCTTGTATCTAGAATATATAAGGAACTCTTAAAACTCAGTAATAAAAAGGCAAATAACAAAAAATGAACAATGAGTGAAAATAGACATTTCTCCAAAGAAAATGTACAAATGGCCAATAAGCACATGAGAAAATGCTCAATATCATTAGCCATCAAGGAAATGCAATGCAAAACCCCAATGAGGGGACTTCCCTGTTAATCCAGTGGCTAAGACTCTGCACTCCCAATGCAGGGGCCGTGGGTTTGATTCCTGATCAGGAAACTAGATCCTGCATGCCACAATTCAAGATCCCACTCAAGGTTCCACAGGTTGCAACTAAAGACGCAGGCACAGCCAAAAAAAAAAAACACCCCACAATGAGGGAATTCCCTGGCAGTCTAGGGGTTAGGACTTGGTGATTCTACTGCTGGGGCCAGGTTCAACTGCTTTTCAGGGAACTAAGATACCACAAGCTATGAGGCCAAAAACAAACGAAAATACCACAATGAGATACGCTTTCAAACTTACTAGGATGGCTATGATCAAAAAGACAGGTAATAATGAATGTTGACAAAGATGTGGAGAAATTGGAAATTTTATGCATTGCTGGTGGGAGTGTAAAATGGTATAGCCCCTGTGAAAAACTGTCTGGCGGTTCCCTAAAATATTAAACATAAAGTTGCCGGATGACCCAGCAATCCCACTCCTAGGTGTATACCCAAGAGAAGTAAAAACAAATGTCCACACAAACTTGTACAAAAATGTTCAAAATCTCTATCAAATGATGAATGGATCTGGAAAACATAGTGTATCCATACAATGCAGTGTGACCTGACAGTCAAAAGGTACGCAGTACGAATACATGCCACAACATGAACCTTAAAATGTTATGCCAGGTGAAGGAAGCCAGTCACAAGACCATGTATTGTATGATTCCATTCCTAGCAAATGTCTAGAATAGGCAAATCTATAAAGACAGAAAGTTAATTCCTAGTTGTCTAGAGTTGGGAAGGGTATTTGGGCAAATTGAGAGTAACAAATACTGGGCACTAGTTTTCTTCCTTTTTTTTTAATGAAATATGATTGATGTAATAACCAGTTTCTTTTTGGTGTGCTGAAAAGTGAACTAAAATTGATTGGGGCAATAGTTACATGACTGTGACTATACTAAAGCCATTAAATTGTATACTTTAGATCAGGGGGGTCCCCAAACTGTGGGATCTAATACCTGATGATCTGAAGTGGAGCTGATATAATAGTAATAGAAATAAGATGCACAATAAGTGTAATGTGCCTGAATCATCCCCAAACCATTCTCTACAACCTCAGTCCATGGAAAAATTGTCTTCTATGAAACCGATGCCAAAAAGGCTGGGGACCACAGCTTTAAATGGGAGAGTTATATGGTATGTGAATTACATCTCAATAAAGTATCACCCCCCTCCTCCCGCCAAAATCAAACTGTACTCTGGTCCTTGAAAGCAGCACTGACTGTGTCTAAACCTGTCTCTTCTGCCCCAGGCAGCAAAGTCCCTCCTTTTTAATTTTTTTGGCTATGCTGCACAGCTTGTGGGGTCTTAGTTCCCCAACAGGGATTGAACCCACACCCTCAGCAATGAAATTGCAGAGTCCAGCAACCACTGGACCAGGGTACTCCCGGGAAAGTCCTCCTTTTATTTTGAGGCCATCTATGGTCCATCCATTAGACATTAGAGTATAGTCTAATGCCAGTGAACATTCTAATAGGCTATGGAAAACGTTTGAGGGCCTGGAAATAAATGGGTTGGCTCCAACATATAAAATCTGAAATATTGGTGTTTAAAAATATAGAATTAAATATCTACTAAGTTCGGGTGAACCAGTCAACTGCAACTCAAGCCAACTCGTACATATAAATTATACAGAAGATAGAATTGGGGTGAATTATATGATTGCTGTGATGTAGGGGAACACCTCAGAAGAAGGAAGGCCTAGAGGCTTCTGAGTCTACTAAAAAATGAGCTAATCCAGCCTCAAAGAGATTCACTTCAGAAGTTATTTGATCCACTGGTTCTTAACACCAGCCAGTGANAAAAAAAAAAAACACCCCACAATGAGGGAATTCCCTGGCAGTCTAGGGGTTAGGACTTGGTGATTCTACTGCTGGGGCCAGGTTCAACTGCTTTTCAGGGAACTAAGATACCACAAGCTATGAGGCCAAAAACAAACGAAAATACCACAATGAGATACGCTTTCAAACTTACTAGGATGGCTATGATCAAAAAGACAGGTAATAATGAATGTTGACAAAGATGTGGAGAAATTGGAAATTTTATGCATTGCTGGTGGGAGTGTAAAATGGTATAGCCCCTGTGAAAAACTGTCTGGCGGTTCCCTAAAATATTAAACATAAAGTTGCCGGATGACCCAGCAATCCCACTCCTAGGTGTATACCCAAGAGAAGTAAAAACAAATGTCCACACAAACTTGTACAAAAATGTTCAAAATCTCTATCAAATGATGAATGGATCTGGAAAACATAGTGTATCCATACAATGCAGTGTGACCTGACAGTCAAAAGGTACGCAGTACGAATACATGCCACAACATGAACCTTAAAATGTTATGCCAGGTGAAGGAAGCCAGTCACAAGACCATGTATTGTATGATTCCATTCCTAGCAAATGTCTAGAATAGGCAAATCTATAAAGACAGAAAGTTAATTCCTAGTTGTCTAGAGTTGGGAAGGGTATTTGGGCAAATTGAGAGTAACAAATACTGGGCACTAGTTTTCTTCCTTTTTTTTTAATGAAATATGATTGATGTAATAACCAGTTTCTTTTTGGTGTGCTGAAAAGTGAACTAAAATTGATTGGGGCAATAGTTACATGACTGTGACTATACTAAAGCCATTAAATTGTATACTTTAGATCAGGGGGGTCCCCAAACTGTGGGATCTAATACCTGATGATCTGAAGTGGAGCTGATATAATAGTAATAGAAATAAGATGCACAATAAGTGTAATGTGCCTGAATCATCCCCAAACCATTCTCTACAACCTCAGTCCATGGAAAAATTGTCTTCTATGAAACCGATGCCAAAAAGGCTGGGGACCACAGCTTTAAATGGGAGAGTTATATGGTATGTGAATTACATCTCAATAAAGTATCACCCCCCTCCTCCCGCCAAAATCAAACTGTACTCTGGTCCTTGAAAGCAGCACTGACTGTGTCTAAACCTGTCTCTTCTGCCCCAGGCAGCAAAGTCCCTCCTTTTTAATTTTTTTGGCTATGCTGCACAGCTTGTGGGGTCTTAGTTCCCCAACAGGGATTGAACCCACACCCTCAGCAATGAAATTGCAGAGTCCAGCAACCACTGGACCAGGGTACTCCCGGGAAAGTCCTCCTTTTATTTTGAGGCCATCTATGGTCCATCCATTAGACATTAGAGTATAGTCTAATGCCAGTGAACATTCTAATAGGCTATGGAAAACGTTTGAGGGCCTGGAAATAAATGGGTTGGCTCCAACATATAAAATCTGAAATATTGGTGTTTAAAAATATAGAATTAAATATCTACTAAGTTCGGGTGAACCAGTCAACTGCAACTCAAGCCAACTCGTACATATAAATTATACAGAAGATAGAATTGGGGTGAATTATATGATTGCTGTGATGTAGGGGAACACCTCAGAAGAAGGAAGGCCTAGAGGCTTCTGAGTCTACTAAAAAATGAGCTAATCCAGCCTCAAAGAGATTCACTTCAGAAGTTATTTGATCCACTGGTTCTTAACACCAGCCAGTGAGCAGGTGCTGGGCTGGCTGTATTCATTCACTCAACAGATACTTAGTCCAGGGGAAGAGTATAGAGTTTCCTTAAAAAACTAAAAATAGAGTTACCATCAGTTCAGTTCAGTCGCTCAATCATATCCAAAAGATATGAAAAGATCAGAAAAGATAAAAATTCTAATTTGAAAAGATACATGCACCCTAATGTTCATAGCAGCACTATTTATAATGGCTGAGACATGGAAGAAACCTAAATGTCCAACAACAGATGGACAGATAAAGAAGATGTAGTAATATTATGGAATGAAATGGAATATTATTCAGTCATAAAAATGCATGAAATCACACCATTTGCAGTAGCATGGATGAGCCTAGAGATTATCATACTAAGTGAAGTAAGTCAGACAAAGACAAATATCCTATGAATACCACTTTTATGTGGAATCTAAAATAATGGTACAATGGACCTATTTACAAAACAGAAATTGACTGACAGACATAGAAAATAAATATATGGTCACCAAAGGGGAAAGGGGCAGGAGGAATTAATTAGGGGGTTGGGATTAAAAGATACACACCACTCTATATAAAAGAGATAAAAAGGACCTACTGTATAGCACAGGGAACTATATTCAGTGTCTCATCAGTTCATTTCAGTTCAGTCACTCAGTCGTGTCCAACTCTTTGAGACCCCATGAATCGCAGAACGCCAGGCCTCCTTGTCCATCACCAACTCTGAAAGTAGCTATATTATTTTGCATTCCCACCAGCAATGGATAAGAGTTATTTATGTGTATGAGGGTCTATTTCTGAGCTTTATATACTGTTTCATTGATCTATTTGTTTATTATTTCACCAATACCACACTGCTTTGGTTACTATCAGTTCAGTTCAGTTCAGTTGCTCAGTCGTGTCCGACTCTTTGCAACCCCATGAATCGCAGCACGCCAGGCCTCCCTGTCCGTCACCAACTCCCGGAGTTCACTCAGACTCACGCCCATTGAGTCAGTGATGCCATCCAGCCATCTCATCCTCGGTCATCCCCTTCTCCTCCTGCCCCCAATCCCTCCCAGCATCAGAGACTTTTCCAATGAGTCAACTCTTCCCATGAGGTGGCCAAAGTACTGGAGCTTCAGCTTTAGCATCATTCCTTCGAAAGAAATCCCAGGGCTGATCTCCTTCAGAATGGACCGGTTGGATTTCCTTGCAGTCCAAGGGACTCTCAAGAGCCTTCTCCAACACCACAGTTCAAAAGCACAAATTCTTTGGCGCTCAGCCTTCTTCACAGTCCAACTCTGACATCCATACACGACTACTGGAAAAACCATAGCCTTGACTAGACGGACCTTAGTCGCAAAGTAATGTCTCATAGTAACCTATAATAGAAAAGAATCTTAAAATGAATATATATACATATATGTATGTTTGTATCTGTAAACATAACTGAATCACTTTGCTTTATACCTGAAACTAACAGAGTTGGACTACAAAGCAAGCTGAGCACCAAAGAATTGATGCTTTTGAACTGTGGTGTTGGAGAAGACTCTTGAGAGTCCCTTGGACTGCAAGAAGATCCAACCAGTCCATCCTAAAGGAGATGGGTCCTGGATGTTCATTGGAAGTACCCCACTGTTAAAGCTGAAACTCCAATACTTTGGCCACCTGATGCAAAGTACTGACTCATTTGAAAAGACCCTGATGCTGGGAAATATTGAAGGCAGGAGGAGAAGGTGATGACAGAGGATAAGATGGTTGGATGGTATCACCGACTCAATGGACATGAGTTTGGGTGAACTATGGGAGATGGTGAAGGACAGGGAAGCCTGATGTGCTGTGGTTCATGGGATTGCAAAGAGTCGGACACAACTGAGCGACTGAACTGAACTGAACACAATACCATAAATCAACTATACTTCAAGAAAAACAAATACTTAGGGCTTCCCTGGTAGCCCAGTGGTAAAGAATCCACCTGCCAAAATAGGAGACACGGGTTTGATCCTTGGCCAGGGAAGATCCCACATGCCAAGAGCCAACTAAGCCCGTGTGCCACAACCACTGAGCCTGTGCTCTGGAGCCCAGGAGCCACAACTACTGAAGCTTTTGAGCCCATCTTCCGCAAGAAGAGAAGCTTCCACGATGAGAAGCCCATGCATCACAATTAGAGTAACCTCTGCTCGCCACAACTCATCAGTGCAGCCAAAAATAAATACATAAATAAAAATAACAGATACTTATTTATTCCATTGCCTAGCTCAGAATAATCCTGGATAAGTGGCTGATTCTGCTGGTTGAAGATGCTGGCTCCAGGCCAAGCCCACCCTAGAGAGGGGCAAGTGAAGAAGACAGTAGGCTCAAGAGAAGACCACTGAGTGGGGAAAAGGCCTCTCCCCTTAGGAGTCCTAGCTCTGCTGAACTTGTTGGGCAGTCATTTCCTCTTCCAGAGCATCGGTTTCCTGGTCTGTGAAACTCTGATTGTACAATACTTGCTTGTCTTTGTGTGTGTCTTTTTTCCCATGTCCCTGTGCTTTTGAGGGAAGTGACCTTCCTCCGACCTGTTTCGCAAGCACCCCAAAGCGCACATAAGTGGTGTGAAGAGAACACCAGATGTTTTTGGCCCGCCGGTGAGCGCAGTCCCATGTCGCTGCACGTTTAGGGGGAAGGAAGAGCAGGGGAAGTGGGTTTTCATTTTTACATTCCGTTTAGAAAGAACTCTCTTAGCCCAGCATCTCTCAACCTTGGCAGTACACTGACATCACTAAGGAAGCTTTTTTTTTTTTTTTTTTTTTTTAATTTGGATGTGAGAGTTGGACTATAAAGAAAGCTGAGTGCTGAAGAATTGATATTTTTGAACTGTGGTGTTGGAGAAAACTCTTGAGAGTCCCTTGGACAGCAAGGAGATCCAACCAGTCCATCCTAAAGGAGATCAGCCCCGGGTGTTCATTGGAAGGACTGATGTTGAAGCTGAAACTCCAATACTTTGGCCACCTGATGTGAAGAGCTGACTCATTTGAAAAGACCCTGACGCTGGGAAAGATTGAAGGCGGGAAGAAAAGGGGACGACAGAGGATGAGATGGTTGGATGGTATCACCGACTCAATGGATATGAGTTTGAGTAAACTCCAGGAATTGATGATGGACGGGGAGTTCTGGCATGCTGCAGTCCATGGGGTTGCAAAGAGTCAGACACGACTGAGCAATTAAACTGAACTGAACTGAAAGTTAAGTTAGCAATCCACATGGAATCAATTTCTTTTTATATCATAGTGAAAAAGTTTTTTTCTCTAATGGATATAAGAATTACGTTTATTCTTTTTTTAATTTAATTTTTATTTTATGTTGGAGTTTTTGAAGCTTCCCAAGTGGTGCTACTGGTAAAGAAGCCACCTGCCAATGCAGGAGTCGGAGAGATGTAGGTTCGATTCCTGGGTCGGGAAGATCCCCTGGAGGAGGGCATGGCATTCCACTCCAGTATTCTTGCCTGGAGAATCCCATGGACGGAGGAGCCTGGCAGACTGCAGTCCATAGGGTCACACAGAGTTGGACACAACTGAAGCGACTTAGCAGGCACAGTTGGTTTACAAAGTTGTGTTAGTTTCAGGTGTATAGCAAAGTGATTTAGTTATACACATATAATGAAGCTTTTTATTTTATTTTTTACATTAATTTTTATTAGGGTATAGCTGTTTTACAATGTTGTGAAGTTTCTACTGCACAGCAAAATGAATTAGCTATAGGTATTCACATTTCTCCTCTTTTGTGAATTTCCTTCCCATTTAGGTCACCACAGAGCCTTCAGTAGAGTTCCCTGTTCTCATTAGTTATCTATTTTATACATAGTATCAGTGGAAGCTTTTTAAAAATGGAGATGCCAGGCTCTCCCCCAGGACTTTTGAATCAGATTCTGGAGGTGGGGCTCTTACTTTTAAAGATACACAGATACACAAATGGCAAAAACTCCCCAGGGTTATTGAAAATGCAATGGGCAGCCAGCCTAAGGATCACCGTTTAAGCCTGTGTTTCTCAAATTGCAAGGAGCACAGAATCACTCTGAAAAAAGAGAGGAAGAGAAGGTTAAAATGCTGTTTCCTAGGCCTGTCCTTTGCACTCCTCTCTCACTCTTGGGTGTAGGATGGGGCCTAGGAATAGGCATTGGGCTGATTTTCATGAATGATTTGAATGCCTCCAGCTGCCTTGATAGAAGCACTCCATTTTCTGTATCCCTTACCTAGACTTAACCAGGGTTTCCCCAATTCCCTGAGTGGAAGAGTCACCTGGGGCACTTATTAAAAATACAGATACCATTTTGCAACTACTGTATAATCATTGATTAAGGAGGCAAGTCATCCCAGGTGCTAGAGCCACTGGGTGGAAAGTTGGATAACAGAATATTCACATGATTCCAAAAATCAGACTATTTATTGATTAAAAAGGGAGAAATGCACCTTCACAATAGAAAGACCCAGCAGTCTCCCCCTGAACCACGGATCAGACCCAGCATCTCAGAGAGAGGAGGTGACCTGACATTCCCTGACCCCTTGTGATGCAATAAGATGTACTCGCATCTTCTATGTCATATTCTTGCCAAAAATACTTAACCTGATTTTAATCATGAGGAAAATTTAGACAAATCTAGAATGTGGGGCATTCCACAAGCCTGGACTCTTAAAATGCTAATATTTTTTAAGGTGGGGAGTTCTAGATTAAAAGAGATGAGATGGACATAACCAAAAATAGATATACAGCGTGTGGACCTTGATTGGATCCTGGATTGAACAAGTAAATAGCTATAAAAGGAATTATTCTGCAGACCATTGAGAACTGAACGATTGTTTGCAGTTTCGATGGTATTACTGAGTTAATGTTATTATTCTGAGATGCGATAATGGTACTGTGGTAACAGAGGAAGGGGTCCTTATCTTATTTTTAAGGGGTGCCGGCTGAGGAGAGAACAAAGGACAGAGAAAGAAAAGCCTAAATGGGTCAAGATGTTAACAATCGCTGAATCTAGGTGAAGGGCATTCAAAGGGCACTTCCCTCAATTTCTTCGCAAGCTGGGTATCTTTCAAAATAAAAAAAAATATTCAGAGAGTGGGAAGGAATGCAGAGTCCTGAGAACCCACCCCTTGGAGATTCTAATTTAGTAGATCATTGAAGCCTGGGATCTGCGTTTATTTTTTTTTATTAAAAATTTTTTTTTAATTTTTTTGGCTGTGGGGTATATAGGACCTTTGTTCCACCACCAGCACCCCCTGTATTGAAAGGGTGGAATCTTAACTGCTGGACCTCCAGGGAAGTCCATGGGATCTGTAATTTTTAGAGAGGGCTGCAGGGAGGAGGTGCAGTCTGTGGAGGGGGGCAGTGACTTTATCTGGCCCAAGGCTTCACCATCCCGAGAGGTCACCACAGCAACCGCTAACTGCCCTTTGGTTCCTCCAAAGCCCTTCTGGGTGCTAGCATCTCTCAGCACAGCCCGTTCCCTCTGCCTGGCCTGCTGTCGCCTCTTTCTCGGTTTAACCTTCATCGGTTTTTTTAGATCTCGGCCCAGGTACATTTTCTCAGAGGAGGCTTCCTAGACACCCCTCGGTCAAACCCCCTGGTTTTGGCTCTCAGGGCCTCAGGAACCACAGTTTAGTTAGTCGTTCATGTGGTTGTGACTTGGATTCATGTCTGCGTCTCCCATCTGACAGTGTCATGGGCTGAACTGTGTCCCCACCTCACCCCCTAAATCCACACAATGAGGCACTTCAGAACGTGACCATATGTGGAGATGGGGCCTTGAAAGAGGTGATGATGGGGAAAGGAGGTCCTCGAACTGGGCTCTCATCCAGTACGATTGGTGTCCTTATGAGAAGAGGAGGGATTTGCCTGGTGGTCCAGTAGCTAAGACTGCTGCTGCTGCTGCTAAGTCGCTTCAGTTGTGTCCGACTCCGCGCGACCCCATAGATGGCAGCCCACCAGGCTCCCCTGTCCCTGGGATTGTCCAGGCAAGAACACCGGAGTGGGCTGCCATTTCCTTCTCCAATGCATGAAAGTGAAAAGTGAAAGTGAAGTCACTCAGTCGTGTCCAACTCTCAGCGACCCTGTGAACTGCAGCCCACCAGGCTCCTCCATCCATGGGATTCTCCAGGCAAGAGTACTGGAGTGGGGTGCCATCACCTTCTCCCATAGCTAAGACTATGTCCTCCCAATTGGGGGGGCCAGATTGCATCCCTGGCCAGGGAAGTAGATCACTCATGCTGCAACTAAGACCCACCGTAGCCGAGTAAATAAATATATTTAAAAAAAAAAGAAGAAGAAGAAGAAGAGTGATTCAAGAGTTCCCTGGTGGCTTAGCGGTTAGGATTCCAGGCTTTCACTGCCAGGGCCCAGGGTCAGACCCTGGTCAGGGAACTGAGATCCCGCAAGCCAGGTGGCACAGCCAAACAAAAAAAGACACAGAGATCAGATCACGTGAAGCCAGTGGAAGAAGACAGTCATCTTCAAGCCAAGAAAAAAGGCCTTAGAAGAAGCCAACTCTGCTGATACCTTGATCTCAGACTTCTAACCTGCACAATTATGAGAAGCTAAGTTTCTGTTGTTCAAGCTCCCCATGTGTGGTCTTCTGTTAAGGTGGCCCTACCAAGCTAACACATAAATGGTGAGCACCTCTGGTCAGATGAAAGTATTAGTCATTCAGTCATGTCCGGCTCTTTATGACCCCGTGGACTGCAGCCCACCAGGCTCCTCTGTCTGAGGAATTCTCCTAGGGGAGGAAATGGCAACCCACTCCAGTATTCTTGCCTGGAGAATTCCATGGACAGAGGAGCCTGGCAGGTTATAGTCCACGGGGTCGCAAAGAGGTGGCCACAATTGAGCGACAAACACCTCTGGGCAGGAACCGTGCCTGTTTCGTTTACCGCCGAATTTCCAGGGCCTAACGAAGCTGGGCACACAGGCAGGGACACGGAAAGGACTTGTTGCATGAATGATGTCACCTTTTACAAGACTTTTGAGGGAAAACACAATACAGGTCCTAGCCTCCACTAAGGCTTCAGTAAACAGCGCTTGCAAATGCAGCAAGATAATACTTGGGGGTTATAAACTGAAGTTTAGATTGTCTTCCTGCAATTGTTGTTTTGTAACTCTGCCTCTGGGAAAGGACAGACACCACCCAGAGGGAACAAAGTGGCTCCTCCATCCTGAACTGCAAATAGAGTCTGTAACAGTCACAGCCCAGGGAGTCACTGGAGAGCCCAGGCACTTTTCACATATTGCTGCCTCAGGCAAGAGAGGAAAGCTCCTTCGGAATTCTAGAAATCTAGGCTTGGAAGATAAAGAGACAAAGCCTGAGGAAGAAGGTAAGATGTTTCTCCCCAAATGACAGATTGGTTGAAGAGATGCTCACCTTCAGAATGATTAGGGAAGTACAAAGAAAACATCCAGGAAAGAAAAGCCGACAGCCGTCAGAAATAGCCATAAAAAAAAGATCCTTCCATCCTGAGGCAGCCTAGGATGATGAAACATGAATCCTAAGGAAAATCAACTCTGAACATTCATTGGAAGGACTGCTGCTGAAGATGAAACTCCAGTACTTTAACCACCTGATGCGAAGCGCCGACTCATTGGAAAGACCCCGATACTGGGAAAGATTGAAAGCTAAAGGAGTGGGAGAGGCTGAAATGGTTAGATAGTAACCACCTACTCAATGGACATGAATTTGAGCAAACCTTGGAAGGCAGTGAAAGACAGGGAAGCCTAGTGTTTTGCAGCCCATGGAGTTGAAAAGAATCAGACCCGACTTAGTGACTGAACAACAACAGGACTGGGTAATAGAAACTTCTTAGGGTTAGGGGACCAAACACGAGGACCACCGCTTTGGAGAGGAATCTAGCATTGTTTGGGAAAGATGGCCCAGCAACTCCACATTTAGGAATACTTGGCCTGGAGAAAGCCTCACACCTGTGTAATAGGCATTTCTTTGCGGCTTTGAAATCGACAAAGATTGGCAGCACTCTAAATACCAGCTCATAGGGGAGTGGACGTAATGAATTAAGGGGTATTTTAAGATGATGAAATTCTAAACAACAGAAAAAATGAACTGAAATAAAGCTACCTGTTTTCCAGATTTCTCTTGGAAATCCTTCACTCTGCTCTGCTTCACCAGGGATTAAACTGTAGGGAGTCTCATATCTTCTGGCTCCTTCTAGGTTTTGGCCAAAGGGAGGCACTGGCAGATCAGTGGGCAGAAGGAATGAGACCATCTGAGTTGTCTGTGTCCTTCTACTGAAGGCCATGGCTCGTGGTGGTAGCCCACTCTAAGTTTTGATAATTGCTCACTCCCCTTGCCTCAGTTTTCCCATTCACAAAATGGGCATGATGGGACTTCCTTGATAGTCCAGTGGTTATGACTTCGCCTTTCAATGCAGGTGTGGGTTTGATCCGTGGGTTTGATCCCTAGTTAGGGAGCTAGGATCCTATAGGCCTTGCAGCCAAAAAACCAAAACCTAAAACAGAAACAATATTGTAACAAATTCAATAAAGATGTTAAAAATGGTCCACGTCAAAAAAAAAAAAAATCTTTAAAATAAAGCAGGCATGATAAAAATACCTACTTCCCAGCGTCATTGTGTGGACGTGGTCGAGGGTAGGCTCCTGGCACAATGCCTGGTAGGTTATAAACACTCAGCAAAAGCTAGCTTGGATTATTATTAACCACACCCTTTCTACAATCCTTCAAGGAAGCTCTTCCCTCTTGTTTGTTCCCCCAGGTTTTCTAAAACATAGAAATCTCATGACTTCCTTTAATATGACTTGAAATTTCAAAATACAGGTCTACAAGAAATCTGTCATCTCAAACCAAGGGAGCCCAATGCGCTTTAGAATTCAGAACTTTGTATAAATGTCTTGTGGGGCTTCCCTGGCGGCTCAGTTGTGAAGAACTCGCTTGCCAATGCAGGAGATGTGGGTTCAATCCCTGGGTTGGGAAGATCCCCTGGAGAAGGAAACGGCAACTCACTCCAGTATTCTTGCCTGGGGAAACCCATGGACAGAGGAGCCTGGTAGGCTACAGTCCATGGGATCGAAAAAGAGGACTCAACAACTAAGCAACAACAAAGTGTAATGTGTAAGTAAACATAAACTTTATATCAGTGATTCACATACTTGAATGTGAGTCAGAATCAACAGGAGGATTTGGGTAAAGCACAGAAGTCTGGGGCCCATCCCAGACGTTTTGCTTCAATAGGTCCAGGGTGGGGCCTGAGAATTCCCATGCTTTACAGGTTCCCAAGTGATGCTGCTCCTGCTGGCCTGGAGACTACACTTGGAGAACTAACGCAGTCTATTATATAGCATCCTTAGGGCAGCACCCCATAAATTAATATTTCTACTATGAAATGTTAATGAAAGACATAACTGACTTACGTCAGTTCAGATTAGGTTAAGATCCCCAGTGAGCTTTATTAATCTGAGAAACCTTTCAGTTTTCAGAGAATTCTGGATTTTGGAAGAGAAATGTAAGAGATTGTGGAGTTTGAAATCTCACGATCAAAGGAGAAAGCATACAAAAAAACAGTAAGGTTAGATTACCCCCCCCTTTTTTTTTTTTTCAAACTACCCTTGACCTATCAGGGACTTGACCATCAGGGACTGTGAAATGTTTGTGGGATGTCTGAATGAATGAATGAAAACGTCTCTTTTAAAAGGGAAAACTGCGTTTTTTCTATTGTCCACCAGGTGGCAGCAATAGCGTCCATCAAAGTTGGGGGCGGGGGTGCATGGGATGGAGAATGGTGCTCTTTGCTTTTATATGAGAAAGCAGGTCTGGTGGTCGCTGTTCTGGAAGATTCTTTGGGAATTGCTGTTGCCGTGTAACAAACTCCAAATTTAGTGGCGTAACAACCATTTTATCATGCTCATGAATTCTGTGCCAAACTCCAAATTAGGATAGAGCATGGCAGGGACAGCCCACCTTCCATGTGTCCGGGGCATCAGCTGAAAAGACTCAACAGCTGGGAACTAGAATCGTCTGGAGGAGTCCTCACTTACGTGTCTGATGATTGGTGCTGGCTGTCAGCTAGGACCTCACTCAGCTAGACGATCAGCAGGAGTTAGAACACAGAATCTCTTGATGTGGCCCCTCCGTGTGGGTCAGCTTGGGCTTCCTCACAGTATGGCAGCTGGGTTCCAGCGTGAATGTCTGCACCCAGCTTCAACGGGAGAGGACAGAGCCCTCCAGCGGATGGGAGGACCGTCAGGGTCGCTGTGTTAGTTTGCTAAGGCTGCAGTAACAAAACACCGCAGACTGAGTTGCTTAAATGATACAAATTGATTTCTCACGGTTCAGGAAGCTAAAAGTCCAGGAAAAGGTGGAGGCAGGTTTGTTTACCCCTGAGGCTTCTCTCCTTGACTTGCTGCCCTCTTGCTGGGTCCTCACGTGGGCGTTCCCATGTGCCCGCACACCCTGTATCACTGTGTGTCCAAATTTCCTCTTCTTGGGCCTTCCCTGGTGTTCCGGTGGCTGAGACTCCGTGCAGGGGGCCCAGGTTCAATCCCCAATTGGTGAACTGGATTCTACATGTCGCAACAAAGGTCAAGGATCCCACGTGCCACAACTACGACCAAGCGCCAAATAAATATATATTTTTAATTGTTTCCTCTTCTTATCAACACAGCAATCAGGTGGGTTAGGGGCTCTAATCCTTAATGGCCTCATTTTAACTTTAACCTCTTTAATGACCCAGTCTCCAATGCAGTCATGTGCTGAGGTACTGGGGTTGGGACTTGAACATGTGGATTTGGGAGACACGATTGAACCCTTAACAGCCACATTGTCAAAAGAGCACGTGGGGTGGGAGGTGTTCTTCCGCCTCTTGGGGAAATGCAGTCTGCCATGGCACCCCTCCTCCAGTTGCCCCACATGCTCCAATGGAACCTGAGTTTATTTAGCACGTCGTACTCATCCTATTCCTATGCCTCCCAATACGCTGTGTTCTCTGCCTGAGACGCCCTCACCTGCCCTTCTCTAATGGGCTGCTCTTATTCATCCATCCTTAGCATCCTTGACCCTGTCTGCAGTTGACCACCATTATCTTTACCACCAGCCTTACCACATTAGCCACAACCAACGTCATTTATGGACTGTTCCTTTGTGCCAGCCTAAGCTCCACTGATTCTTTTGGCGGGGTGGAAAGGAAATGTTTTTTATGTGGACATTTTTAAAGTCTTTATTGAATTTGTTACAATATTTCTTCTGTTTTATGGTTTGTTTGTTTTCTTGGCCATGAGGCATGTGTGATCTTAGCTTCTCGACCAGGGTCAAGCCCTCATGCCCTGCATCGGAAGGCGAAGTCTTAACCACTGACTCGCCAGGAAGTCCCTACTGATTTTATTTAATTCTCACAACCATCCATGAGTTTGGTTTTACAAATGAAGAAATTAACGGAGTGGAGAAGGTCATTAGCCCAGAGCCACAGAATGAGCAAGTAGCAGAGTCAAGACCCGAACCCAGGTCTTGCCTGCTCCAGAGCCTGTCTGTCATCTCTTATTGGGCATTTGACCCCTCCTCTGTGCTGCTCCCACTCCTGGTTCATCCCTCTTATCAAAGCATCACTCCCCTGCAACAGTACACACCACACCAGCTCTGGTCCCATCTGCTGGTCTCACCTGTATGGGCTGCTCATATGCCTGGGCTGCTCCAGGGAAGCTCTCACCTGAGCTTAAGAGCAGGCTGAAGGCATGTTACATTGTACACTGCGTGGTAACACCATGACGTTGAAGGCCCCCGTTGAAGGCACACCTCCTGATACCCATGCCTTTGTGCAGCCCCTCCCACATTGGCTCGGGGTTGTCGGTGTGACTGGCTAGCAGGACCTCAGCAAACCTGATGCAAACGGGCGCTTGAAAGGCGCTTGTGTACAGCCTGGCTCTCTTGGAACAGTGCCACCTTGTGGACAAAATCCAGATAGATTTGAGGATGAGAGACCAAGCCCAGCCAGTGGCCTGGCCACCTCTCCTCCTGGTCTAGGAATTCTAGCTGAGACAGATATGTCCCTTAGTCTTAAGTCAGAGGGGATGTTTTGTTTTGCCTTGTTTTTATTTTACTTTTCATTTTTGGTTGTCTTGGTTCTTCATTGCTGTGCACGTGGGCTTTCTCTAATTGCAGAGTGGGAGCTACTCTATTTGCAGTGTGCAGGCTTCTCATCGAGGTGGCTTCTCTTGCTGCTGAGCGTGGGCTCTAGAGCGTGGGCTCAGTAGTCCTGGCGCACAGGCCTAGTTGCCCTGAGGCATGTGGGATCTTCCCAGACCACGGATCGAACCCGTATTCCCTGCACTGGCAAGTGGATTCTTAACCACTGGACCACCAGGAAAGTCCTGTCTTGCTTTTACAAGCCTGTATTTTTAATCTCATATTTGATTTGGCTTCCTCACTGGCCTCTCAGTCTCACAGATCGCCTTACTTTGCTCAAATTCACATAGCTTGTGAGTGGAGGATCCACAATTCCAGCCCAGATCTGTCTCTCTGGAAAGCTATATTAATAATAATAACAATACGGATTTCCCTGGTGGTCCAATAGTTAAGATTTTGCCTTCCAATGTAAAGGGTGCTGGTTCAATCTCTGGTTGGGGAGCGAAGATCCCACATGCCTTGAGGCAAAAAAACCAAAATATAAAACAGCAGCAATATTGGAACAAATTCAATCAAGACTTTAAAAAATGGTCTACATCAAAAAAATCTTTTAAAAATAATAAAAAATATTATTAAATACTGTTGTGTATTAACTATTATCAAATAATTATTTTATTTTCTTGCCCTAATCCTGTACTATATATCTAAGACATTATAGATTTTAACTTTATTCTTAGGCATTTTATAGTTTTATCATCATATTCTTTTTTACGTTTTTCATTATCACAAACTGTTCTTTAATTTCCTGGTTTTCCTCTTATGTTAGAATGGCCACGATGTTGCCTCTCTGCAGTCCCATTTTCTGCTCTGTTATATCAGTAGAGTATTTTGTATGTTTTCTTTTTTCTCTAGTTCTTTCATGCCAGACCTAATCTTATGGTTGGCCTGTGTATGTCTGTAGCAGGTATAAGCCAGGATCCATGAGGCCCACCCTTAAAACACTGCTGTTGTCATGGAAACATGGTCCAGCCCACCCCACCCCCAACTGTTACAACTTGACTGTTTTTCTCAAACACCATGAAAGGAAATACAACATTCCCAGAAACACTACTTACAAACTCTCTTTTCTGTCCCGTCCACTTACTTCACATGCCCAGAGCCTCTGTCCTCTGCCCAGCTCTTGTCCCTGTCTCCTCTGATCCTCTCACTTTCTCTTTTTCTTCCTCGGTCTTCCATTTTCTTCCAGCCTCTGCAGATCTCTCGCTCTCCCCATCTCCTGGATTCTGCATCACAAGACTTGCTTAATCACTTGTCGACCATATGACACTGAACAGGTCTGTGATTTTATCATTAAAAAGTCCAACATTCCTCCGTTCAGGTCATTTAGAATCAATCAGAGAATTCTTCAAGGCTGTTCGATACAATACCAATAAACGAGCACCACTGATAAAAATCAACTATGTTCCTATACACCAGCAACAACCAATTAGAAAATGTCCTTCAAAAGATGCCATTTACAATAGCAATAAAAGCTTCAAGGTGTCTAGGAATAAGCCTGCATGATATCTTCATGGGGAAAATTAGAAAACTGCAGTATGAGACATTAAAGAAGATACAAACGTTCCATGATTTAATGAAAGGAAAAACGCACACCCAAAATACAGAATGTATACAAAATCCACATGCAGAAGCAATACATTCCATGATCAACTTAGACAAAAGATGTGGATGGCGAATATTCAAAAGAAATTTAAATGACCAGAAATCAAAGAAGTAGTCACCAAAACCACAATGTGATGTAATTTACTGATTATTAGAATAAAAATTTAAAGTCGTAAATATGCTGCTGCTGCTGCTGCTGCTAAGTCACTTCAGTCGTGTCCAACTCTGTGCAACCGCATAGACGGCAACCCACCAGGCTCCCCCATCCCCGGGATTCTCCAGGGAAGAACACTGGAGTAGGTTGCCATTTCCTTCTCCGATGCATGCAAGTGAAAAGTGAAAGTGAACTTGCTCAGTCATGTCCGACTCTTCAAGACCCCATGGACTGCAGCCTACCAGGCTCCTCCACCCATGAGATTTTCCAGGCAAGAGTACTGGAGTGGGATGCCATTGCCTTCTCCCCGTAAATATGCAGGATGGTCAAAGTGTGAAAAAAATGGATGGATACCTTTAGGGAGAGTATAAACTGATTTTGTTTTCAGACTGATTTGACAATACCTGTCAACATTTAAACAGAGAAGGCAATGGCATCCCACTCCAGTACTCTTGCCTGGAAAATCCTATGGATGGAGGAGCCTGGTAGGCTGCAGCCCATGGAGTCGCTAAGAGTTGGACACGACTGGATGACTTCACTTTCACTTTTCACTTTCATGCATTGGAAAAGGAAATGGCAACCTATTCCAGTACTCTTGCCTGGAGAATCCCATGGATGGAGGAGCCTGGTGGGCTGCAGTCCATGGGGTCGCTAAGAGTCAGACACGACTGGGTGACTTCACTTTCACTTTTCACTTTCATGCATTGGAGAAGGAAATGGCAACCCACTCCAGTACTCTTGCCTGGAGAATCCCAGGGACGGGGGAGTCTGGTGGGCTGCCGTCCATGGGGTCACACAGAGTAGGGCACGACTGATGAGACTAAGCAGCAGCAGTCAACACTTAAAACCTCCCTTGGTGCAGCAATTCCACTTGCAGTAGTGTATCCCTCCCGAATACACATATGCAAGGATGTTTATTGCAGCACTCTTTGTAATTGAATAACCTTGGAAACATATTTACTCAAATGCCATTCACAATGGAATCATTAAATAATTATGGTATGAAACATAATGGGTAAATGTTTAAATATTTAAAGGAATCAATTGCTTCACAAAGCATGGAAAAATATGAATACAACTTTCAAAGACTATTAGGTGACGTAAAGACCTGAATAAAGGAAAAAGGCACAGTCCCATTTTTGGTTAGAAGAATCAATAAAGAAAAGATAGCATCTTTCATCTTTCAATCTGTAATTCTAATGGGATGCAAATACATATTCCAACAGGATTGTTTTGGAACTTAACAAACTGACTCAAAGATTATTCAGGAAAATCAAGAGGAGCCCTGAAGAGAGAGAGAGAAACTGGAAGAGATAAACTCTGTTACATCTCAAAGTAGGTTATAAAGTGACAGTAATACTTCATTATGAATTCAAGAATAGACAGAAAGATGAATGGAGCAGATGAGTGGGTCTGGAAGTAGACACAAAAAATAAGGTTATTTAACAAATAATAAAGGTGACATTTAAATCAGTGGAGAAAAGATGGATTACTCAATATCGTTAGTACACCAGGCTAGCCATCTGAAAAGAAATTCCACTGGAGCCCTACCACAAGCCTTCGCGAAGATGAATTCCAAAAGGATAGATAAATAAATCATGGTACATGCACACAACAAAATATTACACAGCCATGAGAATAAATGAACTGCGGCTACAGGCAACATAGGTGTATATTAGAGACAATGTTTAGAGGTGTCCAGTTAGGTGGTCAAAATATACAGGAGCATGGGAAGAGATGCTATAGAAATTGGTATAGTGGTTCCTTACAGGGGAAAGGAGATTTTGATCAAGAAAGATGATCCTGGAGGCTTCTGACTGGGAAGGAGGGTAGCAATATTTTGTTTGTCAACCATTATGACTGCACAAGTGTTCATTTTACACCTTGTTAGGTTGTTCATTTATATTCTATGCCATTATGTAGGGTTTTTGTTTTTACATTAAAAGCTTTGCAATAATTAAATACATGAGAAGAAAATGTCGGGCTTGGTTTTGTTGTTGCTGTTGTTGTTTTTAATTTTCTCAGCATGAGTAAGGCTTTTCTAAAGACGACATGAAACCCAAAAGCAATTTTAAAAGATTGCTTGATTTGAGCCCATAACAAATTCTTCGTGGAAAAACACCTCCACCCAGCCAAATGACAAACACCCATTACTGGAAAATGTTTGCAATTATATCACATTTACTAGTATAAAAGGGCAAAGGATTGAAGGGTGGTTTTTCAGAATCTTATGAATGCATAATTCATTAAACATAATATAAAACTGAAGAAAGGAAAAAAGAGTATGGCAGCTGCTTTTATATTGATGGGGGCTGATCTCCAAGGTATATTGTTATATTGTTCATAGTATATGTTACTATTTGTATAAAAAATGTGTATATGTGATGTGGATATCCTGATTCCATTCACTTGGTGTTCTTTACCATGTTTGTGGCAGATATGCACACATATACTTCTTTTTTTTTTTTACAAATACACTTTTAAAAGATAAAAAAGAAGCAACTCTACGTGTAGTGATATTGAATGATGCCTAAGACACACAACTACATGAGCAGCAAAACAAGACTAGACGAGAGCAGCACTCCTGTTTCTTTTAATGGAAAACTTCAGTTCAGTTCAGTCGCTCAGTCGTGTCCAACTCTTTGCAACCTCACGGACTGCAGCACTCCAGGCCTCCCTGTCTATCACCAACTCCTGGAGTTCACTCAAACTCATGTCCATCTAGTCGGTGATGCCATCCAGCCATCTCATCNTCTCTGGTTCCTCTACCTTTTCTAGAACCAGCTTGAACATCTGGAAGTTCACGGTTGACGTATTGCTGAACTCTGGCTTGGAGAATTTTGAGCATTACTTTACTAGCGTGTGAGATGGGTACAACTGTGCAGTAGTTTGAGCATTCTTTGGCATTGCCTTTCTTTGGGACTGGAATGAAAACTAAAACTTCGAACACATCCAAAACGTAGAGAGAGAAGTATAGTGCGCCCTATGTACCTCTCTCCCAGATTCATGATAAAAACACGTGGCGACTTTTGTTTCTTCTCTACCTCTCTCCCACTCCCCTACACACCGCGTGATTATTTTGGAGCAAATCCCAGACATACCATTTCGTTTGCAGATACCTTGGGATGTACCTCTCTATAAGCCCTTTCTCTTTGCCTCTCTCTCTCTCTCTCTCCATACCACAATCATATCCAAAAATTAAAAGCTATTAATAATCACACAGTCAAACATCCAGACAGTATTCAACCTTCCCAGATTTTTTCAGGAGTTGATCTTCTTTACCAGTTGATTTATTCGCATCAGGGTCCACATGTCTACATTTCGTATCTGTGTTATGGTTCAAATGTCCTTTAATTTACAGGTCACCTTCTTTTTATACCCTTTGCAATTTATGTAAGGGGGGAAAAGGCTATTTAACTTATAGATTCTCCCATCAGTCCCCTTTTCCCTCTCTTTGCAAGTTATTTGATGGAAGAACAAAAAAAGCCAGGGGGAGGGGGCGGTGTTGGGGGTCAGGGGGCGTTGTTTGTCCTGGAGAGTTGTCGGTGTTCTGGATTTTGCTGATGGCAGCCTTATGGTGTTATCCTGTTTGTGCTGGATTTCAGTCATTTGCCCCACTCAGGTCTTCCTTCCACTCTTCTCCAGCCTGCTCTTTGCCCCAGGAGGCTGTATCAGCCAGACTCTCTTGTCCGCCTGCTTCAGTTGGGCTTGGCTAATAGCAAGCCCTGGTGGGATGGGGAGGGGGCGAGAACAATGAGTTCAGGGTGTTTACTTCCCCAGCTCCCTCTGCAAGAAGACCATGTTGAGTTGGCTATGCTTCTTCACTAAAGGTGACTGTCCTCACAAGACAGCTGCTCTACTCAGCTGCCCCCTTTCCAGTTTATCGCTCTTACTGGCAAAGTCCTCTTGGCTCCTCATCCTAGGATCCTTCACATTCTACTGTCACCTTTATTTAAAAAAAAAAACAAAACCCTCTTCCCATTTTTCTAACCTGAGTGCCTCATCTGCAGCCTGTTGGGACCCTGGTTAACACAAGGTTTCTCTGTACCTGCCCTCTCCACCCCCAGTATTTCCAGCAAACTGGCAGTTAAATCTCAAGCTTGATCAGATTCAAGCTAAACATTTTTCTAAGAATACTTCAGGGATGTTGTTAAACACATTACATTGTATCACCTCAGAAGGCATGGTAATATCCACCCATTACAAAGATCTCCATCAACTTTTAACCAAATGGTTTTCAGCTGTCTTTGGATCACTGTCTCTTGCCATTACCAGGAGTAAGAAAATGATGCTATTCACAAAGGAAAATCTCCTTAACATCTACTTAGTAACCGTGGGGACTAATTATACAAGAAAGGCAGGACCATGCCTGCTTATTTCCCTTCTTTGTTTTTACTGATTTTCAGATGACGAACTGGATCTTTCGAACATAATCAATGATGAATTCATAGATTTCAATTTAATGTTTTAACTCTTCATCTTTGTTCTTCCTGATGCTCAAATTGCCCCCATTTTTTGGCCAGTGGGTGGGAGTCACTCAGTTCTTTTGATGTGATCCCAGGAGCCTTTGATCATTTCTTTGGTTTCTGATACGATAAGATATTCCAGGCTCATCTATTTCCTGCCCCTGAACTGGAATCATCCATTCCTCCAAAGAACCAGGGTTCCTTTCAATGAGAACTGGTATTTGAGACTGGGGCTTCCGTGGTGGCTCAGATGGTAAAGTGTCTGCCTGCAGTGTGGGAGACCTGGGTTTGATCCTTGGATTGGGAAGATCCCCTGGAGAAGGAAATGGCAACCCATTCCAGTACTCTTGCCTGGAAAATTCCATGGATGGAGGAGGCTGGTAGGCTACAGTCCATAAGGTCGCAAAGAGTCAGACACGACTGAACACCTTCACTGGTATTTGAGAAGCCACACACGGGATGTTCCTTGGTACTGTGTTGTTTGTTATTTCTAGACCATACTTCAGCTAAGAAATTAATACTTTTAGAGAGAAAATTCATCATCTTCTCTTACTGATATTTATGATTCAAATTTAACATTACAGGACTTTAATTCTAATTTTATATTTTATGTCTTGTAATGTATGCTGAAAATCTTAGTTCCTAATGACATTAACATAATCATTTACATATATATTGATACATAAACATTTATATCTTCATAATAACTATACCAATGCTATTACCAACAACATAATTACTGGAAACAGTAAAATTCCTTTGCTGTTCTTTTTTGTCCTTAGAATATATCCCACTAAAGATGTGTATTCAACTACTGGATTTTTTCTCACCACTGTGAAAAAAAAGTCACTTAAAGTCACCTAATTAAAGATTTAAAATAAGACCTCTCCGTGTGAGTAAGCTACCAACTTGATATAATTAGCTTCATTTATTTCACTTTGCTTTTTATTTTTAAAGACTGTGCTTTTATTTCTATTGAAATTGGTTTGTTTCATAACATATACACAATCCCAGAGCCACACGTACAAAGCATGTACTGTTAATTTAAAATGTAGGTGAAAGAAGAAGGAAATTGCAAGGCTCCTCTGGCCAGTATGGACAACTTAAAAACAGTTGTACCTTCATTTTTAAAAACAGAGCTGTTAAATAAAATGTTATTGCTAGAGCAACATATAATTAAACAACGCCAATTTTTTTAAGGTTTTAAGAATTTTATGGACACTGTTTGTAAAAGATTTTTTAAAAAACAGCACATGATTACATTTCTCTAAAAGAAAAAAAAAACCCAAGTGACTTAAAATAATCCATTGTTACATTTGAAAAATTAAAAAAAAAATTTTTTTTTAAACTGTGTTGCTCCACATGTGGAATCTAACTCCCTGACCAGGGATCGAACTTGTGCCCCCCTGCACTGGAAGCAGAGAATATTAACCACTGGACTGCCAGGGAAGTCCCTCCCTTGTTACATTTAACATTTACAACAGAAATTGGAGGATCAGAGTTCACATTTTATCAGAACAGGAACTTTGGACCAGTTTTCTACTGCTCTCAGGGGACTGTCTCCTTTTGGAAACAGGCAGAAGAAGAGGGACCATCTTTCTCAGCTGAGATACTCTTCACTAGGGATTGTCAATAAGGAGGATCTCCAATCTCAAGGCCAAGCCCTGGAATGCCATTAAATAGCAGGAAGCAGAAAGAGCAAACTCCAACTCAGAATATGAGAAAGAAAAAGGCCATGAGAAGTTTTAAGTGTCTGCCTCCAAAATTCACAAAGAGCCAAAATCAAGTTATTTCATGTTCTCAGGATACACCTCTGCTCTTACCTTCTTCATCCAACCAGATTTCTCTGGAAGCCCTTTTAAATTTGGTCCTTCTCCAAAGTCAGCTCCAAATTCAGAAAAGAACTTTTGGCAAATTTCACATCTGTGTCATCTTTGAGGGCTTCCCAGGTGGCGCTAGTGGTTTTAAAAAAAAAATCCGCCTGCCAATGAAGGAGACAAAAGAGAGGTGGGTTCAATTCCTGGGTCCGGAAGATCCCCTGGAGACGGAAATGGCAACCCACTCCAGTATTCTTGCCTGGAGAATCCCACGGACAGAGGAGCCTGGCGGGCTCCAGTCCATAGGGTCGCAAAGAGTGGGGCTGGGCTGAAGCGGCTTAGCACAGCACAGAACCCCATAGCACAGCTCAGATCTTTGATGCTCCCCAAAAAGCCGCCAGGTGGCGCCAAAGAATCTTTTCCCATAACCAAAGGCTTGACTCACACAGAGGTGATGTTAGTTACCTGGGTGTAACTGCTAGGTCCCCAAATAGCTCAGTGTATCTTAATAATCTTGTGAGTGGTTTCTATTGTTAGATCCAGAATGTGGGAAAAAGCTGCCAAGAAAAGCGGAAGATCATCCTTCGCCCTGGGGGGGGCTCTGTAAATATCCCTGCGAATTTATTCTGATTCTTATTTGTACACTTTAGCATCTGGGTGTACCTTCTCACAATGGCTAAAGGAATGTCTAGAACAAAGGCAGATGGATCATTATCAACAAAGGGCTTAGTTCACACTCGTGGAATGCCCTTTACTATGAATAGTGACCAAGGCATGGATATGGCTGGAATATAAAGCCTTACAGATTTAAAACAACTATGATGAAATCCAATCCAAATTACTGCAGAAGTGTCCCAAGTTGAGGAATGATGCGGCAGGCAAAGGGGAACTTCATCCCCTTCCACCACTAAAGCTACAGTTTCTAGAAGTTCGTCCAGGCCAGGAAATACCCATCAACCCAATTCCCAGGCAATCCCCAAATGGTTGTCCAGATGGAAAGGTCTGGCAGGACAAGACAGAGCCCACCCTTGGTCAGATGTTGATCAAAACCTTAAGCAGGCTGAAGGTGCCCAGCAGCTGAATTCACCTCTCAATTCTTGTCCAGGTTGAGGACTGGCTGTGAGGAGAATCCAACTGCATTTCCTCCAGGACAGGTAGGTACCAGCCAGAGGGGACCCTTCCACCCCCATCCCTTTCTGCATTGCTGAGAAGAGTGTGCAGACTGAGCTCAGTGGCCAAGGGCATGTTCTCCTCCTGTCCCCACTTCCCTGTCCCAGGAAGTCGACTTGGCAGTAAATATAAAAGACCATCTTTTTAGATTTCCCCAAGACTGCTGACTAAATAAAACAGTGTTAACAATGTCATGTGGGGTCTAGAGCATAAGTATTAGTAAAACACACCATACCAATGGCAAATCCCAAAGTGGCAAAAGGAGTTATACACAATAACGTTCCTACATTGTTGATGCATGGAGACATTCCTACATTGTATGTGAAGTGTTACAGATTAATTGATGACCAACTGTAACAAACTGAGGATATACAATGTAATACTTAGTGTGCTGTGTGTGCTCAGTCCTATCAGACTCTGCAATCCCATGGACTGTAGTCCACCAGGCTCCTCTGTCCATGGAATTTTCTAGGCAAGAATACTGGAGTGGGTTGCCATATCCTACTCTAGGCGATCTTCCTGACCCAGGGATTGAACCTAGGTCTCCTGCAGTGCAGGTGGATTCTTTACAGAATGAGCTACTAGGGAAGCCCATAGTCCTTAGAGCAACTACCAGAAAATATATATAGAGAGAGCACAGTTAGACATGCAGTGTAATACTGAAAAGTTACACACTGCTAAATGATGTGCCTTAACCAATGGAAGTTGAGTAGGTGCGACGTGTGTTACTTCTGGGTGGAAGCATTTGGGAGCCAGGGCTTGACTCTTAACGTTCTCTTTTCTTCTTTGTGTTGAGTTGGCACGATCCTAAGATGAAGTGCTGTGATTATGTGCAACAGTAATTCCCTCCAACCTGCACGACTTGCCGACATCCACTGGACACACAACATAAGAAAGAAACCTGGTGTTAAGCTGCTGAGATTTTTGATATTTGATGGATACCCTTGCATTCCTGGAATAAAATCCCTTTGGTCACTATGGATTACTTTTTCAGTGTGCTGATAGATTCTGTTTGTAACTAATTTACTTATGTTTTCTTCACTGATATCTTTAAGTGAGATTGGGTTATGGTTTTGTCTGTGTGTGTGTGTGTGCGCACGCGCGCGCATGTGGAGGGGGTAATCTATCAGATTTTTATATTATACTTAGTACATAAACATAATTTAGATGATTTCTTCCATTCTTCCATTCTGAAAAAGTTTAAGGAACATTGGAACTATCTAGTCTTTAAAGGTTAATAGAATTCTATGAACTTACCTAGACCTGGAGTTTTCTTTGAAGGGGCAGCTCTGGGGGTAGCTTTCTTTAGTTCATCTATGGAAATAGGTTGGATGGGCTCTACATACCTCTATGAGGACCAATTACATTTTTCTAAAAAAAAAAAAAAAAGACTATTTCATCAAGATTTTCAAACGTAAAATCTGACAGTTGTGCAAAGTAGTTATACTTTTTTATTTTGGTTATTTAATATTTTGTATATTTGCATTTTCTCTATTCTTTCTAGTAGTTTTAAAACTTTGTTGGTCTTTCCCTCGTAGGTTTTCTATTCTTCAGCTGTGTTTAATAACAGCTCATTTTTTTACCTTTTTTTTTTTTTTGGCCTGGCCACACCAGGCAGCTTGTGGGATCTTAGTTCTCCAACCAGGGATTGAACCCAGGACTCTTAGGCAGTGAAAGTGCAGAGTCCCAACCACTGGACCACCAGGAAATTCCCTGTTTTCTAGTTATTCAGATTCTTTTTATCAACTTTTTAGTTCTATATATTGCTGTTAGAGTTTGATTCCATCTCATTTTTCTTTATTGTGTAAGCAATCTTATCTATTTTTCCTAGAGGCCAGAGTTTTTTTTTTTTTTTTTTTATCTAGTACCTAGAGTTTACTGGGCCTTTTTCTTAGAGTTGACACTTCTGAGTCAGTTTTCCCAGCTATGCATACAGTGTGTCTTTATAGTATTTATATTCAGGGCCTTTTCCTTTCAGATGGAGGAAAGTTGTACTGAATTACCATTTTAAGTATCAGTTTTGTTCCTTTGTTTTCCTTCAGTTCCTCTTCAATATAAAATTCAATAGTTTAATTGTCTTCAACTATATTCAACTTGATTCAACTTTGGTTGCCTCTTATCTATAATTTCGCCTATTTTCTTTCATTTGTTTTTTCCTTTATTTCTTCTCAGTTGGATATCTTCACCCGTGTGCATCTTGAATGTAGGTTTCTGAGGTAATTTTTCCTATTTATTCAATTTCTTCACTGAGTCCTGTCAGTTCCCACTTCACATCTACCTCTGCTCAAAGTTTTTCAGTTGTTTTGTGGTATTCTCACACCTATATCAGTTTTTTAAAAATTTATTTATTTGACTGCACCTGGTCTTTATTATAACGTGTAGGATCTAGTGCCCTGACCAGGGATTGAACCTGGACCCCCTACATTGGGAGTGCAGTCTTAGCCCCTGGACCACCAGGGAAGTCCCTGGCTTGTCTATTTTTAATTCATGTTGGAATGTTGCATTCCAGTTTTCTTTTGCCTGTAGTGACTTTGGGGGGGTGGGGTGGGCAGGAGCAGTATATATTTTATCTAATCAAAAGTTTGAATCTTTTGGTTTTGGTCTTTTTGTTTTAACCATATCCCCATAAGGATGCTGTAATTTTATTAATGTTCATATTTGAGGATTTTAAGTTCACCTAAACCGTAGGAATGATGCTAAAGCTGAAACCCCAGTACTTTGGCCACTTCATACAAAGAGTTGACTCATTGGAAAAGACTCTGATGCTGGGAGGGATTGGGGGCACGAGGAAAAGGGGACGACAGAGGATGAGATGGCTGGATGGCATCCCTGACTCGATGGGCGTGAGTCTGAGTGAACTCCAGGAGTTGGTGATGGACAGGGAGGCCTGGCGTGCTGCAATTCATGCGGTCACAAAGAGTCGGACACGACTGAGCGACTGAACTGAACTGAACTGAAACCATATTAGCAGGAGGATATGGATAAGGCAATGGCACCCTCCAGTACTTTTGCCTGGAAAATCCCATGGACGTACGAGCCTGGTAGGCTGCAGTCCATGGGGTCGCCAAGAGTCGGACACGACTTAGCGACTTCACTTTCACTTTTCACTTCCATGCACTGGAGAAGGAAATGGCAACCCACTCCAGTGTTCTTGCCTGGAGAATCCCAGGGACAGGGAAGCCTGGTGGGCTGCTGTCTATGGGATCGCACAGAGTCGGACACGACTGAAGCGACTTAGCAGCAGCAGCAGCAGCATGGATAAGGGTGGGGCAAGGAGAGGGCTTTGGTGGATTACATTTCCCAAGGGCTCCCCCTCCTGGTGCTACAGGGAGAGACAGACTCTACTATGAGCGCCTCTTAGCGACTGAACGGGCTTCCCAGGTGGTGCTCAGTGGTAAAGAACTNGCAGCATGGATAAGGGTGGGGCAAGGAGAGGGCTTTGGTGGATTACATTTCCCAAGGGCTCCCCCTCCTGGTGCTACAGGGAGAGACAGACTCTACTATGAGCGCCTCTTAGCGACTGAACGGGCTTCCCAGGTGGTGCTCAGTGGTAAAGAACTCACCTGCCAGTGCAGGAGACATAAGAAACGCGGGTTCGATCCTTGGGTCGGGAAGATCCCCAGAAGGAGGGCATGACAAGCAACTCCGGTATTCTTGCCTGGAAAATTTCGTGGACAGAGGAGCCTGGCGGGCTGCAGTCCATGAGGTCGCGGTCGGGCACAACTGGAGTGACTGAGCAGCGACTGAACGAGACAAGACCTCTTTGTGGACAGGCTTCCTCTGATCCAGCCTTGCTTTAGTAAATGTCAAATTGTAGCTCCGTCTGTGCTTCCCTTCACACTACCTCTGGCTCCCGAGGTGCCTCTCTCACCCTCAGAAGGGGTGCCTTTCTAAGACTGTCAGCTCTGGTCAGGGAGGCACCAGGACACTTGGATCCCACGGGGCGCCCTGAGCCTCAGCAGACCACTAAGGGGCAGAGAGAAGCTTGCCTGGGCCTCAGCGGGTGCTCTGAAGCGGAAGTTGGAGAAGAGAGGAGAGGGCTTCATGGAAGCAAGGAAAACAGAGTCTCTCTGTGCCGCTTCCCAGGGCTCAGCTGTCTTCATCCACGGGTGGTGCCCATCCTGACCTTGGCTGTTTCCCAAGGTGAAGCTCCTGGCCACCAAGCAGAGGAATAACAAGAGGACGGAGGTTTGCTGGGCAAGAGGAAATCCTGGGGCTACCCTGGCTGGGGGAGGCTGACTGAGGGGAAGCAATGGCAAGAATGAAGTGGGGAGGGGATGGCTGTAGTCCCTGAAATCCCCAAGTTACCAGAATGCAGTTTTCCTACTGGGTTTTATTCAGTAGCCTCTGCATATGCCTGCTTCCACGACAGGAAGGACCCACAAGGGTTTTGAGGACCAGAGAGGCCAACAGAGAAGCTAGAGAAAGAAAATGAAGAAAGGATGTGGCTTCCAGCTCAGGATTCTCCCTTCCTCCCAAGCACAGCCATTCTGGGGACCATCAATCTCCTTCCCAGCATTTCAGGGAGCTCAGTCCTTGGTAGGAGTCCTAGGGAGTCCAGGTGTAACTGTGCAGCCTAAAGTTCTCCTTTGCTCTGCCAAGGGACTGGACTTAGCCCAGAACCTAGCAGTAGCAGACCCACCCTGTTCCTGGATCTCCTCATCACAGCTCCCAAATATGGATCTCTCAAGGACCAGGCACTATTTATCTGCCACTTCGTGATTCTGTCAATCTGTGCTTTATACATTTTGAGACTATTTTATGAGGGGCATACAGGTTAGATTCAGGTTCATTGTAACTATTTTACTAAGTTTTTTCCCTAATAACACTTTTTGCCTAGCAGATAAGTGGCTTAGTGTTCATTTGCCTCCTTCTGTCCTTTTAACGTCTTTGTATCATGTTTTCAAAGCATCTTTTGAAGATGGCTTACAGCTGTATGATTTTTAAAACCAATCTTATTTCTCTTGTTTTTGACGGGCCTCTTTACACTTCCATTATACAGTCAACAAAAACAAGACCAGGACCTGATTGTGGCTCAGATCATGAACTCCTTATTACCAAATTCAGACTCAAATTGAAGAAAGTAGGGAAAACCGCTAGACCATTCAGGTATGACCTAAATCAAATCCCTTATGATTATACAGTGGAAGTGAGAAATAGATTTAAGGGCCTAGATCTGATAGATAGAGTGCCTGATGAGCTATGGACTGAGGTTCGTGGCATTGTACAGGAGACAGGGATCAAGACCATACCCATGGAAAAGAAATGCAAAAAAGCAAAATGGCTGTCTGGGGAGGCCTTACAAATAGCTGTGAAAAGAAGAGAGGCGAAAAGCAAAGCAGAAAAGGAAAGATATAAGCATCTGAATGCAGAGTTCCAAAGAATAGCAAGAAGAGATAAGAAAGCCTTCAGTGATCAATGCAAAGAAATAGAGGAAAAGAACAGAATGGGAAAGACTAGAGAACTATTCAAGAAAA
>SJYA01002112.1:4503269-4533341 GCA_006410615.1 Neotragus moschatus | reverse complement strand
AATCAAGATTGCTGGGAAAAATATCAATAACCTCAGATATGCAGATGACACCACCCTTATGGCAGAAAGTGAAGAGGAACTAAAAAGCCTCTTGATGAAAGTGAAAGAGGAGAGTGAAAAAGTTGGCTTAAAGCTCAGCATTCAGAAAACGAAGATCATGGCATCCGATCCCATCACTTCCTGGGAAATAGATGGGGAAACAGTATCAGACTTTATTTTGGGGGGCTCCCAAATCACTGCAGATGGTGACTGCAGCCATGAAATTAAAAGACTCTTACTCCTTGGAAGAAAAGTTATGACCAAACTAGATAGCATATTCAAAAGCAGAGACATTACTTTGCCGACTAAGGAACGTCTAATCAAGGCTATGGTTTTTCCTGTGGTCATGTATGGATGTGAGTTGGACTGTGAAGAAGGCTGAGCACCAAAGAATTGATGCTTTTGAACTGTGGTGTTGGAGAACTCTTGAGAGTCCCTTGGACAGCAAGGAGATCCAACCAGTTCATTCTGAAGATCGGCCCTGGGATTTCTTTGGAAGGAATGATGCTAAAGGTGAAACTCCAGTACTTTGGCCACCTCATGTGAAGAGCTGACTCACTGGGAAAGACTCTGATTCTGAGAAAGACTGGGGGCAGGAGGAGAAGGCGACGACAGAGGATGAGATGGCTGGATGGCATCACGGACTCGATGAACGTGTCTGAGTGAACTCTGGGAGTTGGTGATGGACAGGGAGGCCTGGCCTGCTGCGATTCATGGGGTCGCAGAGTCGGACACGACTGAGCGAACTGAACATACTTGAATTCATTTATACCACTTTGTTTTGTATTTTTTTTTAAGGTATTTATTTGGCTGCATTGGGTCTTAGTTGCAGTGAATGGCATGGGCTTCTCTAGTACAGGCTTAAGTTGCCCCACAGGATATGGGATCTTAGTTCCCCAACCAGGGATCGAACTTGAGTCCCCTGCATTGGATGGCAGTGGACCAGCAGGGAAGTCCCTATTTTATCCTTTGTATTAACTAGGCTACCTCTTCTCCCCACACCACCCATCTCCAAACTTTTCTTCTACTATTAGACTTGGCTTTCCCTAATGTTTGGATTTATATGCTCTGTTCATAAGCTCTTTGAGGTTTCCCTTGCTGTGTTAGTATTATCTATTAAGGGAGTTTATTCCAGGTTCCTTGCTCGAGAACCCAGGTTACATCTCTACTTAGGCATTTTAAAGCATGTAGTCCCTACCTGTTCCTAGGGCTGACTTCGCTATCTGAAACTAGGCTTGCCTCAACGCCAACTTGGCTTACCAGTCTGGCTTTGATTTTCATGTTCATTTCCTGTTTCCAAGCTTTTCCGTGATATCTATAATTCTAAGGTTAGCATGACAACTTCTTAAAATTCTGCTTTATCCCACTTTTTGTGTAACTTTGTAGGAGGTGCAAGGGGGTCTTTCTGGGTCAGCTCATACAGACATGTTGCCTGAAATCCTTAGGCGATTCATTCATTAGCTCATCGACCCTACAGGATAAAAGGACTTCCCTGGTAGCTCAGCTGGTAAAGAACCCACCTGCAAGACAGGAGACCCTGGCTGGATTCCTGGGTCGGGAAGATACCCTAGAGAAAGGATAGGCTGCCCACTCTAGTTTTCTTGCCTGGAGAACCCCCATGGACAGAGGAGCCTGGGGGGCTACAGTCCACTGGGTCACAATGAGTCAGACACGACTGAGTGACTAAGCACAAGCACAGGATAAAAGGAATTACTCTCGTTTCCTGGGCTTCCCTGGTGGCTCAGCTGGTAAAGAATCCACCTGCAATGTGGAAGATTTGGGTTCGACTGCTGGGTTGGGAAGATCCCCTGGAGAAGGGGATGGCTACCCACTCCAGTATTCTGGCCTGGAGAATTCCATGGACTGTATAGTCAACGGGGCCACAAAGAGTTGGACATGACTGAGTGATTTTTCACTCATTTTCTAAAATGAGGGGATAACTATCTATCACACCGTTCTCCTTGTTTCATATTATTGAAAAAATTTTTCCTCTTTAAACCCCCGATGAACACGAAGGTAATGGTTTTTATTTTTAACCTACATTTTTAGTTAGAATAATGCTAGCTTCTGTAACAGACAAGGCCAAAGCTCTCAGTGGCTTAAACAGTAAGTTTATTTCTTACACACTGAAGGATTTTCAGGGTCTCTGCTCCAAGCAGTTAAGGACTCGGCTTCTTCCACTTTTGGTTCCACGCTCCTCCTGGGCCCTGGACAGCTCCCTGTTCGGCCAGATGATGAGAAGAGAGAGGCTCTCGTGGGAGGTTTATGGAAGCAGCCCTGGATGTTGTACATCTCTTCTGTCCGTGTCCCACTGGCCAGAAATCAAATGGCTACAGCTATAACTGTGAGGGAGGCTGGGAAACGTGGTGCAGCTGTGTGCCCAGGAGGAAAGGAGAATGAATTTAGTAAACCGCCAGTCTCCTTGCCTGTATTTTTTAATTCTCTGTTCTACTGTTTTCTAAATATCTGGAAACGATTTAACCACAAGGATCTGTAACGATAAACTTTATCTCACCCATTTAATCCCTTAGGTAGGCATAAAATCATCTCTGCATATTGTATTTGTATGAGTTCAGCATCTTCATTTCTTGGTCAGGTGTTCCCTGCCCATACTTAAACACTTATTTTACTCTTAACTTCTACTTCCTTACCTTTTCACCTTCTTTGTTGCTTTGGTAAAACTGTTTATTGCCAAAGATGCCCATGGAAAGAAGAGGGGGCAAAAAGGGGGGACACCCCTATCAGGGAGAGAGGCCCTGATCACCCTGGGTGTCCACTCAACCTTTGGAGCTGCCCTGACTCAAACCCAGAGCCAGGCTGACCCTGGGCGAATTCTCCCGACCCTGGGCTATCTTCCCGCACCACAACGCAGACAGAAGCCCGAGGCTGGGCTACAGGAATCTATTTCTTCACCACTGCCCTCAGATCATTCAGCTGGAGTCATACTCACTTTCTCTCCAGGAAGAGTCCTGGTAGGATCAGAGGGAAGCCTTAAAATGTCTCAGTAGTAGGGCTCCCTGGCTTAGAGGAAGCATAGACTCCTGGTTTGTTCTTCCCAACGGAGCAGACAAGCTATCCTCAAAATGTCTTTGTTCAGATTCGGTCAGTCATCCAACCAGCTGGTCACTCATTAGAAACCCTACGACCCTGGCACCCTCCAGGCCCAGCCCCGGGATGTGCGTACTCCAGGCTGAATGAAACCCGCCTCCTGCTCTTGGAAACACTTTCTGCATCAGTCTCTCAGAGGCCACCTGGGGGCAGAGAAAAAGCTCAAGGCACTGTGCTGAGCATTCTGATGGTGGTCTGTGCGGGGGCTGAGAGGTGTGGGGAGAGGCTGCGGTAAGCTCAGCGTGAGGAGTTAAAGCGAGAGCGCGCGAAGCCCAGCCTCAGCACAGCCCCAACCCTCCTCAGTTCTGGGCTACAGGCACCCTGAGCAGAGCTGGCTTCACACTTGTTCTTGGACTACGCTGTGTCTCAACTTATCTGCCCAGTCAGGGTCCTTCCTCAGCAACGCTGGATGTCCAGGGCAATCTTTGCCCCTCACCACTGCTCTTTAGGGCGTTTAAAACATTGACTATGGAGAAAAACCCCAGCAGCTCACCCAACCCCTCTTCCTGGAAACGTCATCAAGAAAACCTCTCTAGGGAGGCTGGGCCTGCCTCCTTCGCACCTGTCCTTCCTTGTCAGCTCACGCTCACCCTCTCATCCACCCTCAGGCCCAGCTGTGGACGGCCAGTGGCTCCCCGTGAGGCCGTGGGCGTCAAGTTGGCCTGGGTCTCTCGCCTCCTCCTCCTCCACCGCTGCCCCTTCCTGGTCTTCAGTGTCAAAATGCCGGAGGGCTGGAGCTGCAGGTGACCAAGCCTGGTGAACTGCACGGGCAGACTGGCTCTGAGGAGGCCTCCTCAGAGGGGTGGCCCAGACGCTCCACAGGATTTAAACGTATGGATTCTGGGGCATGGAAACTCAGGGGCTTCCTGGGCTTAAGTACTGGGTGTGTCTGAGAGTTAAAATTCTCCCCAAGCCATCTCTGGAGAAGAGAGGGGTTATCCATCCACTTAAGATGAAGCTGCAAAGGCCCAGGAAAAATGAGGTTGTGGCAAAACTGAAAAGGCAACACAACACACCTTTTCGTCTGTTCCTTTCTTCAGGAAAGCCTGCAAAGTTACGCAGCCAGCAAGTTCACGGGACAGAAACTTCTTAAACTGTAGGAAGGCCTCATACAGTGGAAAAGTTTCCAGCAAAGGAAGTATTAATGATGCTTGGCCACTAGCCCCACACCTGCCCATTCAGAAGGCGGCACCAGGCGGGTCCTCAGGGAGTTCACTCTGGACAACCTCGTTTCCCTCTTTGGGCCCCTTTTCCTTATTTCTCAGCAGAAATAACAGGAGGAGGAAAATATTTCCAGTCCTGGAGAGTTCATGGCTGATGGTTCTCCTAAGTGTCATCTTCTTAGCTGTAGATGAAAGAACGCCACCTGCTGGGCATTCACACAGTTTTGGAATCAATTTAGAAAACTAGCTACACGTAGGACAATATAAAATTTAAAGGATTTAAAAAAAAAAAAAAAAAACAAGAACAAAAAGGCTTCAGAATGTAGTAGGAAGGAAGCCTGTGGACAGTCTGTACAGCTCTGCCGCCGCCACGCTAATCCACTCTCGTTCTCTGCTGCAGAAGCGAAGCGTGCGGCTCATCCACGGCAGGTCCCCGAAAGTCCGCTCGCCCTTCACTGCAGACGCCCCAAAGAGCACAGTTCCAAAGCGTAACTCCTAGTGGCCCTTGACTGTTCTCCCCTGGAGAAACCCATCTTGAAGCCAAATGTTCCCAGCAGACTCGGGCTGCACACAGCTGGCAGAGTCACTGTCCCGATGTGGCCTCAGGTCCCTGGAGGGGCCCCTCTTCTATGCCTGCTCACTGGCCCCGCCTCCACTGGCCCCCGAGCCCTTGCCGGATGCCTGGGCCTCTGCAGAGCGCGAAGCCTGCTTGGGCAGGCGGATGGGGACGTACACGTTGGAGGCGCAGTGCTCCCTGAGGTAGCCTCCCCCCTTCTCTTCATAGTCCTTCCTGGTGATCCAGACGTCCTCGTTGTCCAGGTGGTCCAAGACCCAGTCGCGAGCTCCGTACCAGGCATCCAGCACAGGATTTGAGGCCAGCTGAACCTGGAAGACGAGCACAGCGGTCACCGGAAGGGCATCTCCCATCAGTTTCTAAGGACTGAATGTTTAGCAAGGCTGACTACAGAAATGCACACACAGGAGGGCTCCCTTCAACTCCAAAATGCGGCAGGACTATCTCTGCAGCCCCCAAAGGGAGCTGAGCTGAAACGTCCCAGACGTTCCAAGGAAGGACACGAACACGCAGAGCGCACCAGGACCGACTCACTGAGTAAGAGGTCAGCAGTTACTTCATCCACGCCACGCTGGGCAGGCGGCGAGGGGCCAGCTGCCCCGCCTCCTGCCCCATCCTGTCGACCACAGGGTGTCGGGTGGAGACCTGGAAGACCTGGACCTGAGCCCCTCTGCCAGTGAGGGAAGCAGAGGCTGAGGCGAGGCGGCTCTGGCCGTGGTGGCAAACGAGCCTCGGAGGACGTGAGAGCAAGAGGTTGCCCTGGGCTTGGTTTCCGCTGCTTATCCCAGGAGCAAGACTGCGGTCAGCAGTCTCCGGAGTGCCCCCAGTGAGGTTTGAGCTGACCACAGGGCAGACCGCTGTGCAACTCAGATCAGGCTCCTTTTTCCTGGAGTCGCCCGGCTAATCCTCCCTTCTCCCCTCCATCTCCCATAGAAATCCCAGGCTGGAATGGAGGTTTGGGAACTTTCTGAAATAAAGGGCAGGAGGAATCAGCACAGCTGGAAGAGGAGGCAGCAAGGAACCTGGAGAAAGGACCATCAACAAAATCAGGGTCACGAGCGCCCCGGCCGCTCTGGCGTAGGAGAGTCAGTGACGAGACCAGGGAGGCGCTCGCTCCACTCCCTGCCCCGGGCGAGGGCCGCTGCGACGAATGTCAAGCAGGACTCCCTGCCCCGGGCGAGGGCCCGCTGCGACGAATGTCAAGCAGGACTCCCTGCCCCGGGCGAGGGCCCGCTGCGACGAATGTCAAGCAGGACCACGTGTGGGGTCTCAGTGGGTCCTTCCAGCGACCTATGGCATCTAGGGTGTTCTCAGGGGCCCTCAACACAACAGCTGATGTCTGTCCATCACACGCAGGCCCTGGGCTGAGCACCTGACTCGCCCCGTACACTGAAAGCTAGTAACGGGGGCCAAGATGACCGAGGTGTGGCAAAACTCAGTGATGGTGGTGCTGGAGTCAGAACCCAGGCCCAGAGACCACCCCCTGAATGTACAACACGTCATACAGCATGGGGCGGGCCGGGCCAAGCCAAGCCCCTCGGCAGGACACACAGGCTCCGCACCCCATGCGCCCTCCTCTCCAGCCCCCACCCTTCACAGCCAACCTCAGCTGCACACCCTTCAGCAAGATTTTGGCCCCAAAGCCTTTGCTCCTGCTCATCCTCCTGCCCTCAATCTGGAACATTCTCTCCATCCCACGCTGCTCCACACACTCTACGTGACAAATACCTCCTCGCCCTCAGAAGGCTCACTTCCAAGGAGCCATCCCTGAGCTCCAAGACCCCTAGGTGCCCAGGACATCTCAGCATCCTGAGATGACTGGTCCACAAGGGGAGCTCAAACCACTTCTCTTGGTGATTGGGAATTTGGTAAAGAAACTGTGGGGTACCCCCACCAGACAGTTGCTTTTAAAAGTATTTCTGATGAATAATGACATGGGAGAATGTTCCTGGCAGGTTAAGAAGTTCACGTCACAAAAGCCATGTGTAGAAAACGTGTAGGAGAAAAAAAAACCTCCTCAGCCAGTCCCCTCCGCCTGTGGCCCAGGGCCTGGGTGAAGAGAAGCCCTTCATCTCAATGTACACTCTTTTTAAAGAAAATGATTTTGGTAATAATGATTCCCACATGCCACAGAGCAAGTGGGGCTACGTGAGTCTAAAGCCCGTGCTCTGCAACGAGAGAAGCCACTGTGATGAGAAGTCTGCGCACCACAACTAGAAAGTCGCTCCCGCTCGCCCTAACTAGATAAAGCCCATGGGTAGCAACACAGACCCAGTGCGGCCAAAAGCAAATAAATAATTTTGGTGATAATTTTTAAAAAGTTAACTAATTTAGCTGCCCTGGATCTTAGTTCCAGCACGTAGGATCTTTAGTTGTGGCATGTGGGATCTAGCTCCCTGACCGGGGATCAAACTTGGGCCCCCTGCACTAGCAGCCTGGCGTCTTAGCCACTGGGCCCAGTCCCTCAAGGTACACTCTTGTGTACTCTTGGAATGTTTACTGTATGCAGGTCTTCCTTTGTCAATGAAAACAAAACAAAGATGTACATAGATTATGATTTCCTTTTTGCTTTAAAAATCTGAAGAATAGAAAGAAAGCCACGAATGTGTTAACAGTGGCTGTTTCTGGATGATGGAAGGACTGTTTTTCTCATTTACACTGTACTACTTTTGCAACCCAGAAAACAAATAATAAGGCTATTTTCGAAACAGCTGGTTACACAGACAATCAGTACCTGAAAAGAAGACTGAAAGGGTCTCATCTCCAGCAGCTCCTTCTCGATTCTGACCTTCATCCCAGGATACATCGTGTTCCCACCAGTGAGGAAAACGTTCCGGACCAGCAGCTCTTGAACGTCCTTTGGGTACCTGGGGATGAAACGATTCCACTGCTATAGTCTCCCCTACTTGAATATTGGAAGAGAAAGTGGATGCGGAAATGTGAGCTCTCAGTACAAATTAGAAAACATCCACACAAAAAGTTAAAAAACAAAGAAAAAGCTTTCCATTTTTCATTTGCCTTTACAGAATGAATGTCAAACAGCTAGCTAAAACCTTAATTTGAATGGTCAATCCATTTCCTTAACATTATGCCCTTCTAATACATGTTTTTTAAAAACTGACTTTAGTGAGGATTGCTTTAAATGCATTTAAGTGAAGTCTGACAAATTTATAAACCCCAGCAACCACCACCACAACGAAGACGCAGAACATTTCCATCCCCCACCGAAGTCTTGCTCTCCTTTAGAGGACCTCCCTCTCCACCTGTGCCTTTTATTACTAGTTTTACCCTATACGTTTGATCACTTTTCTACCCACTGCGAGACCAAACTCAAAGTTATTCAAACAAAGTAGCTGCAATCGCTTTGCCTCCTTGCTAGTTGTTAAGCTGCCATTCTGTTTTAACCAACAGCAACTAGAGGACCACAAGACTGTGTTCCCTACTTGTCCCACGTGAATTGGGAAAAGGGGAGAGGCATGTTGTTATAGAAATGTAAACTCTTAAAAAATAAAATGCAAGGTGGGAAAAAAACTAAGTTCTGCTTGTTTTTAGAGTGATTTAGAACCACTAGTCTGCAATGATATGAAGACTTCAAGAAAAGCCAGTGTACACATATTATCATAAGGCCCAAATTTTTAAAAGACATTCTTAAAGTTCAAGTATATACACATTGAGTAGCTACACACTGAGAAAAGAAGAGACAGCCCTAACCCTGTGCCAGGCCTGGTGAGAGAAAAAGAACACCTCTGAGCGCAGCAAGTCAATGAAAAGAGACGCCCGGCCATCAGCTCCCATTGTTCAATGCAAAATTCAAGGGAATGGTTCAAGAAAACAGAAGGAAAAGAAGGCCCAGGCTCACCTGTCCAGGATGTACTGGAGGGTCTCTGCTATGCCAGCCTGCTCCTCTCCGATGAGAGATGGCTGGAAGATAATTTCTGGAGCTCGAATTCTTTCTGTCCCAACAAACAGCTGATGATACGCTGCCAAGTTAAACACGGGCTTTAAAAACCCAAGGTTTAGAAGATATTTTTAGGCCATAAGAACAAACGTCCCAATTGCCAGCTTCCTCAAATTGCATTTCTCATTCCATCATAGCTTTTTTCGTGCCAGAATAACCTCTCCCCCAATTCTCTTGGTGTGATGATTCCGTTTTTCTACCTTCTTTAACCTCTGGATTATAAACTGCTACCCACCTCCATCATGAAATGATCCTTGAGATGCAGGAAAGAGGCTTGGTGAAGAGCAGTGGCAGCAAGGCTAGCACTGGAAGACCAAGTCTCCGCCAGCGACTGGCCTGGCACCCAGTCACTGCAGTCAAGAAAGCCTTCTCCCAGGTGTCTCAGCCTCACGGCTGTCTACCTGGTTGCCACGGTGATGGCAGAACCATGAACCCAGATGAGGAGGAAACATCATGACATTTGCTTCAATTTAAATAAAAGCATTAAAAGCTACCTTTGGGGTCTCAAAGTCCCTGGTTACTGGGACTCTCCCAACGAGCAGACTGTTTCTCACAGTTCCACAGTTAGTGCTGGAACCCCAATCAATCACCGTGGGGGAAAAAGTCCCTGACACTGCAAGTTTTGAGTGCTGGTACTCGCCCTTCTAGAAAAATACAACTGAGATTTGCGGCTGGAGGGGGGAATATTCCTAAAGAAGCAGACTAGACCTGACTGGTCATTCACGTCAAGCTTCACAGCATAAGCAAGGTCGAGGCTACAGGAGGCTAACCTGGACTGTGGCCACTGGCTTTTCCACTTCCGGCGTCTCCTCCGAAAACAGGGGCTCAAAGTCGTTGATGTTTTCCACATCTTCCAGAGATGGCTCGAGCTGCTCCAGGTCAGGAGTCTGAGGAGAGAAGAAACACAGGAAGACAGAACCTGGGATTCAGCGAGCCTTAGCTCTGTGAGTTCACGGTCACCAAAAAGAACTGGGATCTCACCCACAATCCTGAAAGTGTGTCCATACATAAAAACAATGAAAAATTTTCTAAACTATTAAAAAAAAAAAAACCCAAACACACATGAACACAAGGTTAAAAGACTAAAAAGCCAGAGATGGGCTTTGCTCTTACCACCTATCTTCCCCACTGAGACCAGTCTCATCAACTCCCAGCTTCTCTGAAGCCTTTGGAGGGGGCAGCTCAAGTCTGCCACTCCAGAGAGGACTGTCCCAGAGAGACTCCAGAGATGAGGGGCCCAGAATCCAGCTGGTCACCTCCTTAAGCTCGGTGCACCCTGCCTCTCACCTCAGCTGCAGTGACTGGAGAGAATCTGGACTCAGACTGCTCGGATCTGACTCTCAGCTGCGCTGCTTCTAGCTGTTGACCTTGGGCAGGTTTCTTCCCTTGCCTCAATCTCAATTTCCTTATTCATAAAACGGGAATGAAGACAGTACTTGTGGAATTGTGAAAACTAATCAAGACGATACTTGCACGGCACGGGGTCTGGCGGGGTCCCCTGTTCTGTTATCATCAATAACTGTCGCTCCCGAATGGCGCCAGCTCCCTGGCTCCGACCTTGGAGTGTGTCCTCCTCCAGCCCCACGGCCACTGACAAGCTTCAGGTCCCACTGGCTCCCTCCCGGATGAAGCCATCCCATTTTTATCCTGTCCTCCCACCTCCAGCCTTGCCTCTCCCTAAATCTATCATCCTAACTGCCACCAGTTATTTTCCTAAAATAAAATCTTGTCAGATTATGCCTTGCTCAGCACACTCTGAAGGCTCTGCCTGAAGGATACTATTCAGGCTGATGGATAAAGACTGTTTCAGGCGGCCACAGCCTCCTTTCCAGCTTCGTCTCCCACATTCTCCATGCGGGATGGGCCCTGCTCCCCGCATGCATACTTCTTTCCATATAAAATGTCCTTCCCTCCTCATCGGATATCTACTGAAATCAAATAATCTTTCAGGGCCCAGCTCAAACATCGCAATCTTTTCTCATAATTCCATCTGAGGACTTCCCTGGTGATCCAGTGGTTAAGCATCTGCCTTGCAACTCAGGGGATGTGGCTTCTATCCTTGGTCAGAGAATTAAGATCCCATGAGCTGCAGGGCAACAAAGCCCCTGCAACCAGACCTAGAGATCCCGTATGCTGGCAACTAAAACCCAATACAGCCAAAGAAATAAAATATTTTTAAAAACAAACAAAAAAACAAACCTCCATCTGCATTCCCACAGACATCTACTATAGTATCATATTTGATAAAGGTTATTACAGTGTGGGCTTTCCTTGGTGGCTCAGACAGTAAAGAATGTGCCTACACTTTGGGAGACCTGGGTTTGATCCCTGAGTCAGGAAGATCCCCTAGAGACAAGCATGGCAACTCATTCCAGTATTCTTGACTGGAGAATCCCCATGCACAGTATATTACAGTCCTGAGTATGGTTCTAGAGCCCTAGGTTCCGAGGTACTGGGGAGGGAAAGGACTGTATCTTAGTCACCTCTGTGCCCCTGGCCATCATGCCTAGCACTGAGTGGTGAGTCCCGGGATACACCTTTAGATTTCTCTAGAATAAAGAGGACTGTTAAATGTCTGGATTTTAAAGGCTTTTTCAGTATTACTATCCACTTTCATATCTAATTATATTCAACAGCAGTCACCTTAAAAACAAGATTTCTTAGCTTCAGCAAAAATTGTAAAAAAAAAACCACACACACACACATTTCCCTTATCCTGATTCATATGATTCAGAGAAGAACAAAGCTGGTCATTGCAGTGCAACAGCGGGCATTCCAGAGAGAACCGACTTCTCCACCGTGGCTGGCCTCCCTCCCTCTTAGGGTCTGCCAGGCCCCGAGTGTACTGGGTGACTACTGGGCACATGCACATGGACCACTCTTTGGAAACCGAGCAGAACGACAGTTTGCCAAGGCCGGGCAGAGAACACGCAGCGTGGCTCCCCAGAGCAGCCTCGAGCAGAAGAAAAACGGAGACCAGTTCAATCCGGATTCCTCGGGTAAGTGCACTTTCTATCTTTGGCCCTCTGTGCTTTCCAACAAAGGAGGGTGCTAGTGAGCTGCACTCCCAACCATTTGCAGCGATGGAAACTGAGCATCTTTTAAGTACTCCATGAAGAATGCTAGTAGAACTTCCTTGGTGGTTCAGTGGTACAGTGGTAAAGAATCCACCTCCCAATGCAGGAGACACAGTTTGATCCCTGGTCCCGGAAGACCCCACATGCCATGGGGCTGTGTGCCACAACCAGAGAGTCTGCCGGATGCAGTGAAGATCCTAAATGCTGCGACTAAGCCCCAGCTGGGGCCGCCAAATAAATAAACAAATAAACACTAAAAACAAGAATGCTAACAAAGCCTACTCCTTTACAACTTCCTCACTGAATACCTGCAGTGAGGGATGAAATGGATTGGTCTGTAAGAAAAAATGGAGTTTCAGAATACACTGGAAGTTCAAAAATTCAGCTGCATGAATCCAATGCAATTTTTACCACTTAGATGGCATTTCAATATGAACTGTGGTCCACATATATTTGCTCTCTCCATTCTAAAGGAACTGTACAGTTGGAAAATACAATATTTTTTGAAAGGTAGAACTGGTTGGCCAGTGTTGTGGCCAAATTTAGCCCATGAATGTTACTGTAATTGATCTAATTTTTAACAATCTGACTGACCATTAAGGCTTTGGGACAGATTCATTAGATCTGTTGTACTATGTAGAGAAACCTTTTAAAGTCCAACAATTCAAAATCTCCCCCAAGCCTAGAGAGATTTGAATATGTACCCTCAGGTCACAGGACAAAGTAGGGACTTAGTAAGTACATGCTGAACGAATGAACAGACTGACTGAATCAGGGCATATAAGAAACACAGCAAAATGAACAAAGAAAAGGAAAAGCTAGCTCCCCAACTGCTTGGGAATCACATCTTCAGTTATTTGAGCTCTTTTCAAATCTGAAATCCCCCATGTGCAAGTCTGATATAAAATGCTGACACCCAGTGGACCATGTTGATAAGCACGATAAAAATAAAGGACAGATAAGCAAACAACAAAGGCAACGTGAACAGAGGATTCGACGGCTGGATGGCACCATCAACTCAACGGTCATGAGTCTGAGCAAACTGAGTCACAACTGAGCGTGGATCCAGATCCCAGTAACCCACGGCTCAAATCTGAAACACAGATCTGGAAAGTGGGAGGAGCAAACCAGAAAAGGCACGCTGGTTCTCCGAAAGCTGATCCGGGATGCTGCACGAGAAGAAGATGGAGGTCAAGGCCCCTTCAACCCCGGACCTCAGGGATCCAGTCTCCTGTGTCTAGAAGTCTGACTCAGGACCTGCTCTGCAAGCGTGCATGCTCACTGCCAGTCACTGTCCTCATGGGATCTACAGCCTATCAGAGAGGTGGGGAAGGGGAGGCTGAGAGCAGAAACCGTGAAAGCCAGCCTCCAGCGGAGACAGTCCCTGCAAAAGCAGGCTGCCTGCTGAGCCAAGGACAGCTCTGAGGCCCCCGATGAGCAGCACACTACATACACCCAGCGTCAAACCGCAATTTTCCACCTGACTGTTTCTTTCGAAAAGTGAAGGCTTTAGAATTTAAAGCTGACTTAAAAACAAAGGTCAAGAGCTGGACTGGCTAGCCCTGATCTGGAAGTGTCACAAGGCAATGAACAAGTACCTTTCCTTTAGAACTCTAGAGATGACAGATTCAGCAACAACACATCCACCTATGATAACTTTTCTCCAGATCTAGAGGAGAGCCAACCAGAGACCTGGGACTGAGGTGTGACCTGCAGGCAGCCCCTTCCCCACGAGGCCCAGTGCTAGGGTTTGATTTACCCAGGGCCCTATCTCAGCCCCACCCACCTGCCTACCCTTTCAGCCACGTGAATACTTACTCACAGTCCACAGACAGGGAAACAAAAAGGAGAGACTGAGAAGATCAAAGAGATAGTTTTAGTAACTAACAAAAGCCTGGTTTTAAATCAACCTGCAAATATCTTTTCAAGGTTTTTAAAATAACACTTATTTCTTAAAAGTTAACATGTGCATAATAGGAAACTGAAAAACACAAGAAGCAAAAAACAATGTCATTCACAATCACAAGCCGTTTACCATCTGATGTGCCCTCTGGATCTCAATTGTATACTTCCTATTGAGCATGTCTATTAGCGCCTATAAAAAAACTCCCAGATTATGTGTGAAGTGTGATCCCTGTCCTTAGGGAACACTGAGATGGAAAGGTGGTGAATTAAAGAGTAATCGCAATATATTAACAAGAGATCAGAAGAAAGTTGAGGCATGTATGATGATCCAGGAACCATCAGTGGGGCAGCTTCATGCTCAAGATGGGCCACACAATCAGCCTGTGTTATGTTCTTCCTTTTCTACTTGCACACTTCCCCCTCCCAGGGGGCCAGGGCACCACCAGATAAAACCCATCGGGTCAGCACTCCAGCTGGTACAAGGTCAGTGCCATCCCTGCCCGCATCCGTGCCCCCAGAGACATCAAACACCACTCTGTTCTATTTGCCGCTCAAGCCTGGTCACAACCCCTTTGTCATCAGCCTTTCCTGGACACTCCTCAGTCCTCAGAAAGGGCTATCCTCTCTACACAACCCCTCGAGACCTCCCTTCTGAGGCCCCAGTACCTCTGGCTTGCTGTCTACCACGTCCACCTCAAGACTGACTTCTGCTTGAAGGATCTTCTGCTTCGCCTGCTCCACTGCGGCACTGAGCTTCTGGATGTAGGACTGCAGCTCCTCCGGGGAGTCCATGTTCAGCTCTATCAGGGCCTTGTGAAACTGATCCATCTGGCCATCCTCCAGGAGCTCCTGCAAGCAGAGCAGTCATAACCCGCCCTCAGAGATGCGCATCTGGGTGATCACGCCCAGGAGGGAGAGAAGGAGCTCAGAAGCTGGATGGACAGAAAAACGGTGGGAGAGGGCTCCCTGTGCCTGCCCCTCCACACAGCCTGCCCCAGCCGTCTCTGGGCTCCACACATCACCATCTCAGCACCACCTAAGCAGGCAACACTCATCTATGCGGACAGATGTCAGAACTGTGAGCTTCTGGGCGGGCCAAAGGCGGGAGAGTGGCTAACAGGCAGTGCTCTATTTCTTGATCTGGATGTGGCTGTGTGGTGCATTTCAGTGGTGAAAACTCACTGAGCTGGACCCTTAAGGTCTGTGCGCTCTGCATCACGTGTGCCACACTTAAGCCAAGAAGTTAAAATCAAACAAAGGGGACTATAAGGATAAAATACATCAACAAGGCCAAGTCCACAGCTCTTTCAGCAATTCCTGCTGCTACAGTGTCCTCCACACACGTCATCTCTACACGGATGATCCCGCTAGACTCCTCCTCGACCTCAGGGTTGGGGGGGACTGAGACGGCTGATGCGTTTCACAGCCGGGGCAGAATCTACAGGAAGAACCAGGCGGGGACCCACCCCAGGGTCTGCGTCACCTGCACATAGAGCAGTCGGTCCAGCCGCTCCTGATCCAGCTGCAGCTTCTCCTCCCGCCGCCGGGCGTTGAGCTCCTGCAGCCGCCGCAGCTGCTGCTGCCGCCGCTCCTGCTTCTCCTCAGAGGTCAGGGTGCTGCCCAGAAGCTTGCTGGAAAACGGCAGCTGCATCTTGTGGACGTTGTTCTCATAGTAATCAGGGCACCGCCATTTCTGCAGCTCTTCAAAGGAAGCGTTTCGAAAGTTAGCAGACAGGCACACTATTAGCCCCGAGATTAGAAAGGTGGGACCCAGGTCCCAGGTGCAGGGGAAGATGGAGGAAGCACGCTCCCCCCATTTCTGAACCCGCCAGAGCGACGAAATGCAGCAGTAAGACCTGGACACGATGCCAACATAGCTGCTCTGAGACAACCGGTAAATAAAGCTTTTCAGATGGAAAGGAGATTACCAGCAGCACCAGAAATGAAGGAAACACAACAGAAATGATGAATGGACTCAACTAATCTCTTCCAGGATTCTTAACAATATGTTTGACAACTGAAAGTAAAAACTGTGATGATGTCTGATGGGCTTCCCACGTATGTAGATGTGACATAGAAAACAGGTCCGACACAAAGCAGGAAGGACACAGGGGCCTCTGGAGTGCTAACACCTCCACGCTCCACTTGAAGTGGCAAAAAAGAGACCCTAAGACTGTGGAAAGCCTGTTATCTCTTGAGCAACCACTAAAACAAAAAACCTACACAAGAGAGACACACTGAAAAACACAATAGATAAAATGGAACGCCAAAAGAACTGGTGGACCTAAACCCAGACACAAAAGGGACTAAATTCACTGTAAATGGTCTTATCAGTTAAAAGATAGAGACTGAAAGAAGGGATTTTTAAGGAAAGGAACTGTTAGAAAACTTGCTTTGAATATAATGTTTTATGTAGATTAAAAGGCGAGGGAAAAAACCACCACACAAGCACCAGTCAAAAGGAAGCTCAGGTGCTTACACTAATGTCCAAGTAGACTTCAAAGCAAAGAAAACCGCAAGGGATAAAAAGGAACATTACCTAACGGTAAAAGACCAATTTGCCAAGAAGACATAAGAAGCCTAAATGTGTACCTAACAGAAGAGCTTCAGATACTTGAAAGCAAAACCTGACAGAACTGAACGAAGAAATCTTCCTGGAGATTTCAACCCTCTTAATAATCAGTAATAATTGGAACAGCTTGATGGACAATGAAGCTGGGTTGACAAGCGGGTTGACAGCAGTAGGACACGTATTCTTTGCAATTATACACAGAGCACTCACCAAAACAAACCACGCCTGGCTCCTAGACCAAACCTTCACAAACTTACCTGATACCAGGGAAAAGAAGTTATTTGACTATGATAGAATTAAAGTAGCTATAAACCACAGAAAAAATAACTGAAAAATCTCCAACACTTGGCTACATTCTAAATAATCAATGGTTGCAAATAAAAAAGGCTTGAGGGAAACTTAAAAATATCTGAACTCAATAAAAATGAAAATACACCATATCAAAATCTATGGAATGTAGATAAAGGATTGCTGAGGGAAATTCAAGCTTTACATGCCTATGTTAGAAAGAAGTTATGATAAAAATCTAAGCTTCTACCTCAAGAAACTAGGAAAAAGGGGCAAAGTAAACCTAAAGCAGGTAGAAAGGAAGAAATAATAAAAAGAAGACATCAATGAAATTGATGAAACTTACACCTACACCTATTAAAGAAACTGAATTCCTTCAGAAAAATAAATCCCCCAGGCTCAATCGGTTCTGCTGCAGAATTCTAACAAATGTTAAAAAAAAAAAAAAAAAAACTATTTACTCAACCTTTTCCAGAAAGTAAAAGAAAACACTTTTCAGCTCATTTAATAAGACCAGCATTGCCATGATCCCAAAACAAGACAAAGACAGTAGAAGAAAACTGCAGATCAACATACCTTATGAATACTGACACAAATACTTCATAAAATTTGTAAAATTAAATCCAGCAATATATAAAAAATAACACATAGAAACAAGCAGGGTTCAAGGCTAGTTCAATATCTGAAAAGCAATCCTTATACTCTCTTAAATGAACAGAACAGTCCAAAGCACAAACACCATAGGATCATATGGGATACAGAAAAAGCATTTTACAAAATTCAAAAATCCACCCATGATAAAAATGATCAGCAAAACTTGGAACACAGAGGAAATTCTTTGATTTGATAAAGACTAAAAACTCACTGTATTTCATAAAAATTCACTGCATTTCTATACAATAGCAATGAGCAATTGGAAACTGAAATTTATAATAAGGAAAGAAATAATTTAGACATAAATCTAATAAAATATGTACAGGATATATATGCTGAGAACTATAAAGTGCTGATGAAGGAAATGAACAAAGACCTAAATAAATGGAAAGACACATTATGTTCATGGATTAGAAGCCTCAACATAGTAAAAAATGTCACTTCTCCCAAATCTGGATTTAGCATTATATTTGGATTTATATTTAGAAGGTTGCTGTTTTATATACAAACTAATCTACACATTTAATGTTCTTTCAATCACATCCCAACAGAACTTTCGGTAGATATGGACAAACTGACCCTATCATTTAAATGGACAGGCAAAGCAACTAGAATGACCAAAAGGATTGTGAAAAAGAACCAACATATGAGACTTATCACTTAACTGAAAAGTTTTTAAGGAAAGTAAGCATCAAAAAATGGAAGCGGATGCTAAAAAGTATTAAGTAGGGAATTAGGACTCTGCACTGGCACTGCAGGGGGCAGGGGTTCCCTCCTTGGCTGGGGAAGATCCTGCACGCCACACCTCGTGGCCAAAAAAAGCCTGTCAGGAGTGAGCAAGAGAGTCACCCTGGGAACAATTAAGAACAGCCCCAAAGGCAGACAACACTCGGAAGCTGCAGGCAGACGTCCTCTTCGTACCTTCCACGTAATCCTCAGCAACGTAGCTGTGCTCATGTAGGATCTCCTCCATGCGGCTGAGAGTGATGGCAGCCAGGTGCCCGGGATACTTCAGCTGCAGGAGACGCTGCAGGTAGCCAGCTGCCTGGCTTCCTCCCAGGTTGATGCGCTTGCAGTTTCTAGCATCTAACCTACAACCAAGAAGTGGAAATAGCACTGAAACTTTGGCAACGTGGAGGAAAAAATATGGAGCAGGTGGACAAGGGGGGATGATAATTTAATGTAGACTAATAAGGAAGAAACTGACTGGGAGGGGAAAACAAAACAGTTGGAAGGGACTTTAAGTTGCCTTAGTGCAACCTCTGACCCAATGCAGGCATTCCTAGACCACATCCTGACAGACACATGGACATTTAACTTCTGGTGTGGTGTTGGAGAAGACTCTTGAGAGTCCCTTGGACTGCAAGGAGATCCAACCAGTCCACTCTAAAGATCAGTCCTGGGTGTTCTTTGGAAGGAATGATGCTAAACCTGACACTCCAGTACTTTGGCCACCTCCTTCGAAGAGTTGACTCATTGGAAAAGACTGATGCTAGGAGGGATTAGGGGCAGGAGGAGAAGGGGATGACAGAGGATGAGATGGCTGGATGGCATCACTGACTCGATGGGCGTGAGTCTGAGTGAACTCCGGGAGTTGGTGATGGACAGGGAGGCCTGGCATGCTGTGATTCATGGGGTCACAAAGAGTCACACACAACTGAGCGACTGAAGAGTCTCAGAAACCAGGTTCAAAGCAAAGAACATGCTCTCTGAAGTCAGATCCTCATGTGACTTGTCATGTATTTCTCAAACTGTGGCTCCAAGGCCACGCATCCTCGAGTTAACTGGGGACAACGTTTAAGGTGACAATGCCCAGGACCTGTCTGCTCCAAGGAGGGCCTAGGGATATGTACTTTTTCTTTTTCGGCAGTGCCACACGGTATGTGGGATCTTAGTTCCTCAACCAGGGATCAAACCTAAACCCTCTGCAGTAGAAGCTCAGAGTCTTAACCACTGACTGCCAGTGAAGTTCTGGGGGATATGCATTTTGACAAGCTTCCCAGGTAGCTCCAGTGTACCCCTCCCTGAGACACTTCACTTCTACTTATGCAAACACATTAAGTAACCACATACACACTGGCTTACTGTAATCTCCTAAGAGTACCAGGTTCCTCTCACATGAAGTGAAGGGGAGGAGAACCAGAGCAACTTTATAAATTCTCAGTGTGAGAAAGGGAGAGGAGCTGGGCTCTAGGAACTTGCCATGCATTGAAACGCTGCTGCTCTATCAGACCTCACCAGCAGGGGCCAGCACAGAACAGGACATGCTCCAATCTGATCCTAGCTTCCAGGTCAAATCATCTTCTCTCAATATAATATAAAATAACAATATTATTTTTAATTTCTGCATATTCTGGTTATATAAGATAGAAAATTCTCTACAGCAGGAGTGTTTTGCAATGCGTAACTATTACTTTTTTCTTTATAAATGTCTGTACAAACTTCAAGAGAAATTCCCACAACAGGGCTCAATAAATTCGTCAACCTTTATTTTCTCTTAAATATTCAGATTGTTTTACAAAGTGCCATCTCCTACTTTATCTCATTTCATTCTCAGGGTAACCCTGAGAAATCAGTTTTTCCCAAGTTTATATGTTAGGAAACCAAGTGAAAAAGTTAAGTCCCTTATCCTTAGCAGGGCTGCAAACCCAGACTTTCAACTCCTCTCCTTATTTACACACTCACTCTATACAAAGAGAAACTTCAGGAGAGCATGATGCTGGCCTAGTCTCTCTAATTTTTAAATGAAGCACAACTGATTTACAATAGTTCAGGTATACAGCAAAGTGATTCAGTTATATATAACATATGTATATATGTGTACTTTTTCAGATTTTTTTCCATTGTGCTTCCACTGGGCTTCCCTGGTGGCTCAGATGCAAAGAATCTGCCTGAAATGTGGGAGACCTGGGTTTGATTCCTGGGTTGGGATGATCCCCTAGAGGAGGGCACGGCAACCCACTCCAGTATTCTTGGCTAGAGAATCCCCATGGACAGAGGAGCCTGGTGGGCTACAGTCCATGGGGTCACAAAGAGACATGATGAAGTGACTAAGCACAGCACACATGTATACTTTTTCAGATTCTTTCCCATTGTAGGCTATTACAAGATACTGAATATAATTTCGTGCCCTACACAATAAGTCCCTGTAGTTTATCTGTTTTATGAATATTGGTGTGTCTCTGATAATCCCCAATTCCATATTTATCCTTCCCTTCGGGCCTAGTCTCTTTGAAGTGAAAGTGAAAGTTGCTCAGTTTGGTCCGACTCTTTGCAATCCTATGGAGTATATAGTCTGTGAAATTCTCCAGGCCAGAATACTGGAGTAGGTAGCCTTTCCCTTCCCCAGGGGATCTTCCCAACCCAGAGATTGAACCCAGGTCTCCCACATGGCAGGTGGATTCTTTACCAGCTGAGCCACAAGGGAAGCCCAAGAATACTGGAGTGGGTAGTCTATCCCTTCTCCAGGAGCTCTTCCCAGCCCAGGAAAGGAACCAGGGTCTCCTGCACTGCAGGCAGATTCTTTACCAACTGAGCTATCAAGGAAACCCCCTGGCCCAGTCTCTTTATCAAACAACAAAAACCCAACTATAAAATAAGAACACATTTTAAACATGACAGAAACTACCCTCAACTTTTATACAACTTGGAAAAATAATCTATTACATGTCTATTATGTACCATTCTTGAAAAGAAAGGTCTGAATAATTGTCATTAAAGAGCTTTAAATGAAAAAGCAAAATAAAACTTAATTTAAAAAGTGACTCCAGAACACAACAGTCTAAGTTAAATTTATTTAAATAATTTACTCAGAACATTTTTATTGAGTGCCTACTACCTACAGATACTTGTGTTAAGCTATCTATTTCACTCTAAGAATAGTGAGTTTCACTATTAGTGAGTTTCACTTTCAGAATCATACAATTATAGAATTACAGATTTGGACCTCAGAGACCATCGACCCCAACTCAAGCCAGGAGGTCACAAGGACAGATGGTGAAGTGACATATCTGTACTCACACAGTGAGGGAGGTCAGAGCTAAGCCCAGAAGTCAGTTCATGGTCCTGTACTTGCTCTCTCCACTTCCCCTTTACAGTGCTGCTGCTGCTAAGTCCCTTCAGTTGTGTCCGACTCTATGTGACCCCATAGACCNAAAGATTTTGACGCTGGGAGGGATTGGGGGCAGGAGAAGAAGGGGACGACAGAGGATGTAGATGGCTGGATGGCATCAATGACTCGATGGACGCGAGTCTGAGTGAACTCCGGGAGTTGGTGATGGACAGGGAGGCCTGGCGTGCTGCGATTTATGGGGTTGCAAAGAGACAAACACGACTGAGCGACTGAACTGAACTGAACTGACCCTATGACTCAGGCCAGTTCATTTTCCATATAGCAGCTATAGTGATCCTTTTGAAACAAAAGTCACATCCCTCTATTCAACACTCTGCAATGGCTCACCATTCCACTCATAATAAAAGTCTACAAAGTGTGTGACCTCTCTGACTTCTACTTCTACATACTGAAGTGAAGTTGCTCAGTAGTGGCCAACTCTTTGCAATCCCATAGACTGTAGCCCACCAGGCTCCTTCATCCATGGAATTTTCCAGGCAAGAGTACTGGAGTGCGTTGCCATTTCCTTCACCAAGGGATCTTCCTGACCTAGGGATGGAACCCAGGTCTCCCTCACTGCAGGCAGATGCTTTACTGTCTGAGCCACCAGGGAAGACCTTATAAATAAGAACCTTCCACTTACTACCCTCCCCTCACTCTGACTGTCCTCAACTAGGATTAGGGCAAACTCTTGCCTCAGGACCTTTTCACTGGCTGTTCTTTCTCTCCGGATTACTATTCATTCAGATATTAACAAGGCTTGCTCCCTCAATCGTCTGCTTTAGTCCTTGCTCAAAACACCACCGTTACCCTGAGTCCTCTCCCTACCCATCTTACTGAAAAGCTGTAACCTTCTCCTCTCCGTCTATCATGCGTAGAATCTACTGCTTAATTCTACTGTTTATTATCTCTCTTTTCATACTAGAACATCTTTCCATACTAGCTCCATAAACACAGATTTCGTGTTATGTTCCCGAACATATTTCAAACACCTAGAAAAGTCCCCATCGAGAGTAGATGCTCAACACATATCTGTTAATAAATAAATGCACTAACAAACCAAAACAGATGCTCCAAGAGAAAAGGGCGTTATTTTGTTCACTGGCATATCCCAACCACCTAGCACAGGACTTACATACGTTAGGCGTTTAATATTTGATAGACTGACCGAATGACTAAATGACAACTGGAGCGACCATCATCTCTCGGAGAGCGGAGTGACACGGGACACAACCACACTCCTCTCCTCAATTCTAACCCCACCTCGCCCGTCACCTGTGAGGAGACACCCAGATGCTGGAAGCTGTAGTCAAGCAGCAACTCCTGAAGCTCCAGGTTCACCGGCACGTTGCGGTCGAAGGGCGATCGCAGCATCCAGCGCAGCGGCTCCAGGCTGCCCAGCGCGTTCCCCACCTGCGGGCCCGCCCCGCCCCGAGCCCCACCCCGCCCGCGGGCGCACACAGCGCGGAACTGCAGCCGGGGTTCGGGGCCCGGGTCCGGCCCGGGGCACGCCCAGCCTGCGCGGGCCTGGAACGACCCATTGTCCAGCACCAGTGGCACCGGCAATGACCCGTGTGCCACCGGGCCGGCCTCCAGCACCGGATCTGGCGCGGCGCGGGCATCGCGGAACGGAAACACGTTCGTGGCCAGCCCTGCTGCAGTGGCCGCCGCCATTCTGGAGCGCTGCTGGCTCCGCCCCTCGCCGCGGCGTCCACCACGGCGCGAGACTCCGCCCCCGACGCAGCGTGCGCCCGTGCGGAGCAAGACTCCGCCTTCGCACAGGACCGAGGCACCCTCCAAGCCTCACGTGCTCTTGCCCTTTAATCCCAACCTAGTTCTCACCAGTCATGCATTGGAGAAGGAAATGGCAACCCACTCCAGTGTTCTTGCCTGGAGAATCCCAGGGACGGGGGAGCCTGGTGGGCTGCCGTCTATGGGGTCGCACAGAGTCAGACATGACTAAGTCAGACACGACTTAGCAGCAGCCGCAGTTCTCACCAAACTCGCCCTCTGTAGCCCAGACCGCCTTCTGGGACCGCTAGGCCACGCCCACCCTGGTTGTGGTTTAACCTTGCTCCCAGCTTTCGACCTGTTACTACTCTTCGAGCCTGCCGGGACGGGCCAGCAAACCCAGCCCCGAATGCGTAAAGCCATCGGTCCCCGCCCGTTCCTTGCCTCCGGAACTGAGCTGAGCTCCATGAAGCCCCGCCTTTCCGCCTAGCCACGCCCCATTTGCCTTCTGTCACCTTCCTTCTCAGTTGACTCCTCCCCACTTCCACGTGATAACTTTGCCTTTAGTCAGGGAAACAAACTCGGGGTTAAATGACTGCTCGATTTCTTGACCAAGGAGTTCGCTACTCAGGCGTGTTCACTTTGTGAAAATTCATCAGGTCGTTCACTTATGATTTGTGCACTTCTCTGCAGGTATGTTAGAAGGAAACATGGTGGCTCAGACGGGAAAGAATCTGCCTGCAAAGCAGGAGACCAAGGTTTGATCCCTGGGTCGGGAAGATCCCGTGGGGAAGGAACTGGCAACCCACTCCAGTATTCTTGCCTGGAGAATCCCACGGACAGAGCAGCCTCGCGGGCCACAGTCCATGAGAGCCATACACAAATGAGAGACTTTTTCTCTCTCTCACTTCTTTTCTTTGCACAGATGCCTTCTCCATATTTTATAATACAATATAAAGTTTCCCAGGCGGCGCTAGTGGTAAAGAACCCACCTGCCAGTGCAGGAGACCTAAGAGGGTTTGGATCCCTAGTTTGGAAAGATCTCGGTGAAGGAAGACGTGGCAACCCACTCCAGTATTTTTGCCTGAAAAATCCCATGGACAGAGGAGCCTGGCGGGCTACAGTCCATTGGGTCGCAAAGAGTCTGACACCACTGAAGTGATTTAGCACATAAAGTTTTAACATAGATTTATCAACTCCCACAAGTCTGTGGGACTTTTACCTTCTCACAAACCTCAAACACTGCAAAAAAGGCTGCTAAATGTTATTATGTCTATATTGTCTTTTTCTCTTTTGTGGTATAAGTCCCCTACACGGTCCTCCAGCTGCTTTTGATCTTGTGACTCAGTTTTGGCCTTTTGGCCAATGGGAGGGAAGGGCAGGGAGAAATGGAGGTGATGTTATCTGCCCCCTCCTCAGTTTTAGCTGTAAAAGGACTGGGCTCGCTCTCCCCTGCCCCATTTCTCCCTTTCCACCAGGCAAAATAACAAGAATTAGAGCACTTGCTTTGACTGTACCCTCCCAGCTCTGGAGCACTTAATTTTGAGAGATAAAAGCAAGTTAATTATAAAAGATTCAGTTCAGTTGCTCAGTTGTGTCCGACTCTTTGCAGCCTCATGGGCTGCAGCACCCCAGGCTTCCCTGTCCATCACCAACTCCTGGAGCTTACTCAAACTCATGTCCATCTCGTCGGTGATGCTATCCGACCATCTCATCCTCTTTCGCCCCTTTCTCCTCCACCTTCAATCTTTCCCAGCATCAGGGTCTTTTCCAATGAGTCTATTCTTCACATCAGGTGGTCAAAGTATTGGAGTTTCAGCTTCAGCATCAGTCCTTCCAATGAACACTCAGGACTGATCTGCTATAGGATTGACTGGTTGGATCTCCTTGCGGTCCAAAAGGTGGTTCTGTAATAAACATCCTTATGGAGAGATGAGACCCTCAAACGTTCTCAGGAACGTCTAGGAACACTTCTAGGCCAAACAGGGAGCCAGTCTAGCAGCAAAATCAGATGAAAGGCATTGTGTTCCAACATAAGTCATGATCTCATATCTGAAGTAATCCATCATTAAACAGAAAAAGAAGGGCGGAGCAGAACACAGAAGATACAAGTGAATGTAAATTCAAGGACTACACCTGTGTATACTAATGTGGGGAAAACTCCAAGATACATTTTTAAAAGAAATAAGAGTGCAATTTATAGGAACTCCCTTTAAGAAAGGTGGGAGGGGTGGAGTGTAGAAAATATATAGTGTTTTGCTTGCATTTTCATGTGTGAATAGATAGACAAGAAACTATTTGCCTGTAAAGAAAAAGGACAAGGTGAGTGGGTCAGGTGTGGGAGATTTTTTTCACTGCATACTTTTTCACTTAGTTTTGATGTTTTAATCTTGTGAAAGTATTACCGTTCCAGCAAAAAAATAAAAAAGAGCACTATGTATAAAGGAGGTAGATTGGATTATTGCTTCCAGTTCTCCACTCTGTAATGCCATGTGACTCTGTTGGGCTTCTCTCACTGTAGTCATTGATATTGAACTTGGCCATGGGATTCCCTTTTAGCCTGTGGACTATTAGCCAATTGTGATCTGAGCAGAGGCTTTACCTGTGCCTGTGTGGCTTAGACTGCCCTCTCACTGTGAGTCATGAGAAGAACATGCTCTGAGTCTAAAGCGGATGAGAGAGACACATGGAGCAGATCCAACACAAACTGCAGCCTGGAGCTAATCCAGCCAACCTCCCTCCTCCAGTTGAACTGTGCCCCTCTCCATTTCCTCACTGGTGTCCATGGAGCCCAGTTGACTCCCTTCTTCCCTCCAAAGCCCCTAGAGTGGAAAACGTATGAGTCCCTGGGGTAGGGCTTGTCATTTAATAAAACACGTCCCTGATTAACATCCTTCTATGTTTGGGAGGCAGGGGACCATCAAAAGCCCACTTTTGAAATAGGGAGGGCCTGAAAGTAAGGCACTAGAGAAAAGCCATCATTATCCACTGGGAAGGGAGATGAGAGAGTACAGAGTGGCGGGGAGGCAAGAAGCATTGAGAATGCTGAAGGTGGAGAACCTTGTGAGCGCCGGCAGCTTTGCACTCTCGGCGCTAGGGGGCGCGGCGGAGCGGGCTCGGGACAAGGTGGCGGCTTCCTCGCGAGGATAAGGATCTTGGTGGTTCTCAAGCCACCCAGCTGGATGGCGGTCCGAAGCGCCCGGAGCCAGGATTCATCGTAAGAACAGACAGGAACTGATGCGGGGAGGGGATGGAGGGGACGGCTCCTGGGGTGGATTCCCTCGCTCCTCAGTTCGACTCCTGAATGAAACTTCCCAGCCCTTTCTGCCTCCTTCGAATTCGGATTGCGAGCTCACAGCGGACCCCTGCAAAGAACTCAGCTCTCTTCAGCTTCCACACATGCACTTTGCTGTTGGGGGTTGGGGGAGGCAGAGATGGATCTCATCTTTCATTTCTCCCGTAGGCCTGAATGCAGGCCTGGGGATGAGTGTATCGCCTACGGCGGAGCAGGGTTTCCCTTGGGGCGCCTAGGAGCTTGGCTCTCCCGCCTCGGTCCTTCAGGGCCCAGGCGGGTGGAGGGGAGAAGGAGGCGGGGGACGATTTAGGAGGGTGACCCGGGCTCCGGGGAGCTGAGCACAAAGCCCGGAGCTATGATGCAGTGCAGCGGATACAGGCGGATCCGCGGAGGTGGCACCCGCTGTCCAGGGCGTGCTTAGCGTCTCATTTGTCCTTTCAAAGACGGGAAGGACGGAGCTGGTGCAGCGTGACGCTCCCACCTTCCCTTCCACTGCAGAAATCCGGGCTTTTTCTGAAGGCTATGGACAGAGCTGCGATTCAGAGAGCACCCAAGGGTGCGTGGACCCGCCGAGGAGCAGCGAAGGCGGGGCAAGCTTCCCCGGCCTGGGAGACGTCAGAAGGTGTAGGAAGACGGGAAACAATCTTCTGGCCAGCTCCGGATTCCAGCTCGCGACAAGAGTGACAACGGGGCATCAGGCGGATGATAGCAGGCACCTCAGACGGCCGGTTTAAATCCTCAGAGCCTCGGGCGGCCAAGGGAACCTAATTTTATGCCCCTTGCACTCCCACTCCCTTTGGGTGGCTGCGGAACCAGAGCAGTGCTTAGTTACCTCTGTCTCAGGCACGCACTCATGGATGGTCTGCACACTGAGACAAGCACACACATTCATCAGGGCTCTTCACACCCCCCCAACTCCACGCCCCCCGGGATATCGCGTAGGCTGCTCTTTCTCGCTCAGCGACACACACTCACCCACGCTGTCACAGGGTGCAGGGAGAAATGGCCACTGTGCATTTGGTAGTATCCCCCTTCATTCCCCGTGCGCCCTTTGCTCCTGGAGAAATCGTCCTAAACGAGGCCTCTGCCTTGATGGGAGAGACCAAAAACCTCCAGCATGGCTTCTCTCTCAGGGAGAACGGCCCAGCCGTCCTGAGCACGCAGATCTCATCTGTAGAGTCTAACACGACCCATTCTCATCGTTCCCAAGACAGACGCCATGGACGCGAGGGCTGCGCCTGCAGTAGGATCTGCACACGAAAAAGAACTGGATCCTCCGGGTATTTCAAGTAGACACATTCTCAGACAGGCTGCTCAAAAAGGGGGAGGCTGGAACCTAAAGTGCTGTGCTTGGTGAATCTAAACAGTCGGATCTCTTCACTGTGGCTGTGTAAACTCCACACGGAGGGGACTGAAGGGGGATTCTCCAGGGTGAGAGATGCGTGGGAGGCCAGCTTGGTTCCCACCCTGGGAAATACACAAGGGCCCTGCTGATTTCCTTCACAGCCTGTAAGTCATACTGTGGATTTCAGAGTCCTTGTCTATTGCCCCTCTCTCCTCTTCTAGACTGTAAGCTTCAGGAGGGCAGAGCTGGGTTTGTTTCTCCAGGAAGCCAGCACAGTCCTCATCTCTGGTGAGCTGTCTATACATATTTGTTGAAAACCCGGTAGGGCTTTTGTTGTTTAACTGCTAGGTGGTGTCTGACTCTTTGGGACCCCATGGACTGTAGCCCGCCAGGCTCCTCTGTCCATGGAATTTCCCAGGCAAGAATACTGGAGTGGGTTGCCGTTTCCTTCTCCAGGGGATCTTCCCCACCCAGGGATCCAGCCTGCCTCTCCTACATTGGCAGTTGAATTCTCTACCAATGAGCCACCAGGGAAGGGATTTTGTACACAGAAAAAACTTTTTAAAAAAGGATTGGAAGTTGAGAGCATCCGCCAAATTCTCAGATGGATCCAACTCCCAGAAAGAGATTTGGGTTAAAAAAAAAAAAAAAAAAACCTAGTCCTGGCAGCTGGGTACCAAGGTCACACAGAAACCGTGGGCGCACCTCCTGCTCCTCGGCCTGAGTCCCTCAACCACCTGGAGAGCCGCCCCCTCCTCTCCCAGCACTCTTTCCCTACAGCTGCCTCTTTGCCCCCAGTTGCTTCACCCGAGAGGGCCAGAGTCTGGATTCCAGCGCGTTCGAAAATGCAGAACTGAGTCAGGGCCGCGAGCGCCTTTGTTTCTTCTTTATTTGCGGATATAATTATGCACCGCACTCTAAATTAGAGATAGTTTTTCTGATATACATTTCACCTTATTCACCACGAGCACACCACACGCACAGTAGAACAGTTCCACAACCTGATAAATTGCGCAGGATGAGTTTGGATTCCTGAAAACCGCAGGCAAGCCAACCCCGCCGCGGCTCCTCGCCTCTCCGCTTGGCTGAAGGAAATTCGTCCACCCGAAACGGATTTCCCGGCCAGCCTTTCCCGCTGCGGGGTTGAAATGTCTCCGGAATGGGAAGCGCTCTTGCTGGAAATGGCCGGACGCTGCAGATTCCAAGCACTGATGGCTGTGAAGTGTCCCCCCCCCAAGGTCAAGTTTCCGCGCCAGCGAGCTGCGCCCCCCTCTCCCTCCCTTCCCACCCCTCCCTGTCTCTTATACACATCTCCTGGAGAAATCGTCCTAAACGAGGCCTCTGCCTTGATGGGAGAGACCAAAAACCTCCAGCATGGCTTCTCTCTCAGGGAGAACGGCCCAGCCGTCCTGAGCACGCAGATCTCATCTGTAGAGTCTAACACGACCCATTCTCATCGTTCCCAAGACAGACGCCATGGACGCGAGGGCTGCGCCTGCAGTAGGATCTGCACACGAAAAAGAACTGGATCCTCCGGGTATTTCAAGTAGACACATTCTCAGACAGGCTGCTCAAAAAGGGGGAGGCTGGAACCTAAAGTGCTGTGCTTGGTGAATCTAAACAGTCGGATCTCTTCACTGTGGCTGTGTAAACTCCACACGGAGGGGACTGAAGGGGGATTCTCCAGGGTGAGAGATGCGTGGGAGGCCAGCTTGGTTCCCACCCTGGGAAATACACAAGGGCCCTGCTGATTTCCTTCACAGCCTGTAAGTCATACTGTGGATTTCAGAGTCCTTGTCTATTGCCCCTCTCTCCTCTTCTAGACTGTAAGCTTCAGGAGGGCAGAGCTGGGTTTGTTTCTCCAGGAAGCCAGCACAGTCCTCATCTCTGGTGAGCTGTCTATACATATTTGTTGAAAACCCGGTAGGGCTTTTGTTGTTTAACTGCTAGGTGGTGTCTGACTCTTTGGGACCCCATGGACTGTAGCCCGCCAGGCTCCTCTGTCCATGGAATTTCCCAGGCAAGAATACTGGAGTGGGTTGCCGTTTCCTTCTCCAGGGGATCTTCCCCACCCAGGGATCCAGCCTGCCTCTCCTACATTGGCAGTTGAATTCTCTACCAATGAGCCACCAGGGAAGGGATTTTGTACACAGAAAAAACTTTTTAAAAAAGGATTGGAAGTTGAGAGCATCCGCCAAATTCTCAGATGGATCCAACTCCCAGAAAGAGATTTGGGTTAAAAAAAAAAAAAA
>SJYA01002112.1:4467973-4502742 GCA_006410615.1 Neotragus moschatus | reverse complement strand
GATGGTGGGGGTAGGGTGGGTGGGGAGCGAGGAGAGCGCGGGAGCACGGCCGCAGCTCGCTCCTGCGCGCCCTAGTCCTCCGCGTTGGTTCGGTAGGCCTCAATGAGGCCCTCCAGAGAGTGCACGAAGCCGGATACGCTGCAGATGCCGCCGATGACGAAGATGGCGACGTCGAAGAAGACCTGGTGCCACAGCAGCTTGCGCCAGAGCAGGCGCAGGTGGAAGAGGCTGGGCAGCAGGAAACAGAGGCCGGCGCCCGTGAGGCTGCCGGTGAGGCCCATGAGCAGCGCGAAGTGCGGCACGTAGATGGCCATGAGCAGCGTGAAGACCACCAGCGCGCAGCGCAGCGTCAGCCCCCACGATTTGAGGCGCCCGTCGCCGCCGTAGCAGGCGGGGAAGAAGGCGCGGCTGCCTTCCTGGAAAAGCGACTTCTCCAGCACCTCGACAGCAGCGAAGAAGGGCAAAGGGTAGGACAGCAGCGCCTTGGCCACCAGGAAGATGTTGACCACGGCGCGGATGGACCCGGGCAGGTTATCCGTGATGACCTCCTTGGTCTCATCGGCCCAGGTGAGGTAGGCGACGAGCGCGAAGAGGCCTTTGAGCACGCAGGCGGCGATGTGCGTCCAGTTCATCATGCAGTGGAACTCGCTCGGCTGCTGCATGTTGCCCTCCAGCGAAGGCAGGAAAATCTGCGACGTGTAGCTGAACACGATGATCCCGATGGAGATGGGAAACTTCTTGACGTCGATGTAAAACTTGACCTTCTCCCAGGCCCAATCGCGCGCCCGCGACAGGCAGTAGGCAATGACCAGAATGTTGATGACGAAGTGGGCCAATGTGCACAGCAGGCTGAACTTGGACACGGCCTTGAGGTTCTTAAGGAAGGCGCAAGGCAGCAGTACCGCCGTGGCGATGATGGACCAGGACTTCTGCGACACGGGCAGCCCCGGGAAGCTGTTGTACATGAGGTTGCCGCTCACCACCACGTACAGGATGCAAGTCATCACCAGCTCGATGATCTGCGCCACGTTCACCACGCGGCCGCCCAGCGTGGGGAAGCGCGGGGCGCAGCAGGCGTTGGCAATGGCCACGTACGAGTCCCGCACGCGCACCACCTCGCCGTCCTCGTTCTCCTCGTACAGGCAGGCGATGAGGATCTTGCCGGTATAGCAGCACACCACGGCGGCGAAGATGATAAGGAACAATCCCAGGTAGCCGCCGTGCAGGATGGCGTAGGGCAGGCCCAGCACGAACATACCCTGTGGAGCGAAGAAGCAACCAAATCCGGGCGCTCAGAGGAGGCAGGTCTCGGCGGAGGAGGGTCTAGGGGAGTGTATTAGGGGTGTCGTCGGAAGGGAGCGCTAAGGAAGTGAGAACTGGGCCTAAGCCTCTGAGAAAAGAAGTTAAGGGTAGGCTAGAATGAGGGTGTAGAGCGGCCTGAAGGGGGAACGTGGACGTTGAGTCAGAGACGGCGAGAGACGGAACCGAGAAGAGGTGTGCTTAGTGGCTGGGAACGGGAGAGCGGGCTGAGTTGGGCGGAGGGGGGAGGGGGGAGCAGGGGGTGTCAAACTACAAAGCTGGAAGGGTAGGAGGAGATACCTGGGGAAGGTTCGGAAGAAAGCGAGATGCGGCTGGAGGGGGCGTGGCCGGAAAAGGGCAAGGAGAAAGGTAGAGAGCGGGGCCTGGGCCACTAGGAAAAGGGAACATGGAGTCTAAGGTGGGGCCGGAATGGGGTGCACAGAAGCTAAAAAGGGAAACGTAGGGGCCGAAGGGCCAAACCGAAGGAAGAAAATGTAAAAGCGGCAGCGGGAGGGAAAAGAGTGGGTAAAGGGAGGGAGAGGAGCTGAGCGTGAGGCCAGCCTCAGGGGGGCGGGAAGGGAGGCAAAGAGAGGTTGCCTGCGAAGGGTTTCGGGTGGGGTGAGGCCAGGGGGCGCGGGGGCAGGGAGGCAGGGTAGGGCAGTCTTAGGGCCAGGCTGGAATTGAGGCGCAGAGACGGATCCCTAAGGAAGGGGACTGAGGGGAGGAGGCAGGCAGGATGAGGGGCCTACTGGGATAGCGCCAGCGCTGGGTGAAGGCGGAATCCAGCGAGAGTCGAGAAACAGAAGCTGCGGGATGGGGCAGGCAGAGCTGTGGAAGGTTTAGAATCCACATAGGGAAGCAAAGCTAACGAAATCCAGAGCTCCCGAGGCTTGCAGGCCTCCAGCTTCCCACCCTGGCCTCCCACCAGGCCAACCGAACGAGCCGTTTAAAGATGCCCCAGGTGGAGGCGCGAGCAGCGGCCGAAGCTGGTGCGGTCTCCGGTCCCTGATTGCGCTTGGCCGTACTGCCCCGCCCTAAAGGGGGAGGCGTCTTGGGTTGGGTCACTTATTGAGCGAGGCCCCTAAGAGTCCCGCGGAGCCCGGGTCCCTGAGTAACCCCATCTGGGCCTCCAACTCCTGGGAAACCCACGTTCTGCGCCCCAGCGACCGTGCGCTCCGGAGACGCCGAGGATGGGGCTTGGGTTGCAAAATCGCAGGGCCCGGGGACGCCCGGGGCCGAGGCCTCCTGTGCCCCGCCAGCTGCGGCCGGCCCGCCTTCGTCGGCGCCCGAGGTCGTTGTGCAAATTGCAAACCCGCTCCGGTGGAGACCGGCGCCGCCTGGTGGGGACTGAGGGTTGACCATAGGGGTGACGGGGTGACGACCAGAGGCGGTTCAGAGCATCTGGAGGCGGCTCCGCCAGGGTCACACGCGGAGGAGCTGGTCGCCTTTTTGTGGTCGCCAGGAAACAGGAATTTCGGCAGAGAGGGGTGAGTCTGTGGGCAGGTAGCGCTAGGGCACCAAAGACCATGCTGTGCTTGTGTGGTCACACGTATGTGTTTGTATGTGTGTGCATGTTTGTGAATACCTGTTTGTCCCCGACAAGACTGCACCTGAGACAGCGGGTGGATCCTGTATGCATGAATCTATGCGTGTGTGTGTTATGTTTAAATAGGTTTGTGTGTGTGCCCTTGGTATGTAGAGGTATGTGTTTCGGTGTGCGGGAGGTGTAGGAGTGTATGAAGGTGCATTTGAGGATAATCTTGTGGTCTATGTATAGATGGATGTCGTGTGAACCTGTGACCTGCGTTTCTTCGTTGGGGAGGGGGGCTGTGGGTATGTGTGTTTATGTACATGCGCGCTGTCTGTGCGCTTGTGTCGCGTGTGTCGGGGGAGGAGACTCCCCGCTCAGCGATTCCCCTTTCTTCCTTTCTACCGAAAATGCAGCTGTGAATCCATTCCGGAGTCCCAGGCGACACTGTTCCTTCCTATCCTGATTTTCTTTCTCCCTCATCCCTCCCCACTCCCCCTCCTCCTGTTTCCCTGGCTTTTGCAGGGTCTCCGGGCAAGCATCTCTGACCGAACCTCAGCTTAGCCATCCCGCAGCTGAGGACGCGGGAGAGGGGCTGGACCGGGGGGGAGGACACACAGCCTGGGGGCGTAGATCCCCGCGCAGGGCTGAGAGGGATGGGGAAAGGCGAGATTCCGGGTACTGGAGGGGGTCTTGAGGCTGAGATCTCCAAGAGACTCTGCATCCGGCAGAACCTGGTGCGCAGAACTGGGGGTGCGGGAGTCGGGGGAGGGGACAGGCAGAGCTGGGAATCCCGCGCTCACCTGGATAGCGTTGGTCACGTTCCAGCCTGCCTCCCACGCGGTGATCTTAGGCTTGTCGTGGCCTCCGAACTCGCCACCAGCTCCTAGGGCCTGGTCCTTGGAGCCCGAGGGCGGCAGGGGCGCGCCACCGCCGCGCTGGTAATGGATGTCTCCCTCGACGGGTGGTTCGGCGCCCTCGTCCCCGCAGGGCTCTCCCTCGCTTTTCAGGATGTCCATCTGCAAGCCCTGACGGTGCTCAAAGTCGAGGTCGTCGCAGTGCGCGAAGCCCACCGCCTCCTCGTCGGTGGCCGCCTGAAAACCCATCCTGGCGAACATGCCGCTCACCTTGGCCTGGGACTTGTTGGACACGGATGTGGCCACATTGGACAGCTTACTGCGGAGCAAGGTGGCCATGGCGGCGGCGGGGCCCGAGGAGAGGGCAGCAGGGACCGGGGACCCGGGGGACGCGCGGCCAGGCGGCGAGGGCCAGGGGGGTGCGAGGGCGCTATCTTCGCTCGCTCTCCCCGCGGCGCCCCGGGGCGCTCTGGCTCATGACCTCCTCCGCTGGCGTCTGAGGATCGCTTGAGGCCGACCCGGTGGGCGGGCAGCGGGGCTGGCTGAGCGGCGGCGGCGAGTGCACTGCGGAGCTGCCGCGGGGCGCGGGCTGGGCTGCGGAGGGCGGCGGCGGCGACGGCGGCGTCAGAGCGGCTACGCGAAGCTGGCGCGGCGCCCCCACCCGCGCGCAGCCCAAAGCGCTCCCGCCCCTCGGAATCAGGTGGGGTTGCGGGTAAGGGGGGCTGGGGAGGGAGAAACTCCGGGAGGCAGGAGGCGTGAGGAGGGGGCAAAGAGAAGAGAAAGGGGGCACCAAGGGACTCCGGAGGACCGAGACGGGGACTGGAGAAGGGCGCCCACGGACGGGAGGGAAGGGAGCACGAGAAGGAGGGGTGCGGGGGGCGGGGTGGGGGCCCGAGTGCTGCATTTCTGGGGGAGGTGCTAAACTCCTATCCTGGCCCTTCCCATCTCGCAGCCGCAGGGAGGGAGGGGGCCCGAGCGGGCAGATGCTCTCGGTCCCCTATCCCTGGCTACCCCCTCTAGAGTCCGGGAGCCTTTCAACCCCAAATCTTCTCGCCAAGGACTGGTCCAGATGCCCGGGAAAGCAGCAGGACAGTTACCTCTCTCCGGCAGCGCGGGCCGTCAGGGCATCGCTCTGTCTCCCCGGCACCCATCACTGGCACTTGGACCTGGTTGCAAGCCCCCCCCCCTTGAAGGCAGAAGGGTGCGGCAGAAGTGGTGGGCCCACTCTCAAGAAGGTTCAGCTCCGGCCTCGGTCCCTGGGGCTGTCTCCTTCCGTCCAGGGATGCCAAGATGGAAGTGGTTCTGCGGGTTGTTCGCCACCAGCCGTTCTCCAAACGTGCAGAATGAGGGCGAAAGGTTGGCTGTTTGCTCCTCTTCGTTTGGGAGTCTGGAAGGAGGAAGAACAGAAGGCACCTGTCGACAGCCTCGAGGCGGGTCTGCGAAACGCGCAGCCAGTGCCTGGCACAGAGGAAAGAAGGACTCGTAGAGTGCCCAGGGCGCAGAGGCGCGCGGTGCGCCCCGACCCTGCTGGCCTCGCGGCCGCCGCGGGCGGTGCAAACCTAGACTGTTGCTGTTGAGTGGGTGGCATGTGTGTGCGCTCGAGAGCAGGAGAGAGACCCAGAGACAAAGACCGACACGGTATCAGCTATTGCTCCGGGCTGGATCTGAGTGGACTCCGAGGGTGAGATTTGGTAACCGTGTTTATTCTGTGAATGTGTAGTTTTGCGCCTCATCTAAGCCGCTGGGTGCACAGAGCTTGTGTGCTGAATTGTATGTGTAGATGCATTCCTGAATGAGTTGCTGGCGTTTTTGCCTGTAGGAGTCCTTTTGTAGTCGCGTCTCCGTGCGGGTCCGCGGCTCCATGTGTTTCCAGCTGGGCTCCTGCCCTCGGACTCTAGTGGTAAACAGAAGCATCAGCGACCTGGCCCTGCCAGCCGAGGTGGAGGAGAGCTAGTGGCTGTGACTGGAGGTAGGAAGGGGAGAACCCGAAGGCAACGAAAAGAAAGGGGCTCCTAGTGAACCCCTTCCCAAAACCCAGGCTCTCTGAGAACCCCCGTCTCCGTCTCTCCCGCTGTATTTCTAGATTAGCTCACGTCAGCGCACAAGTAGGGCGGCCTGAGGGCTTTGACCATTGGAGCTGCCACGGCAAGACAGGCTTCCCTCTACCTACCTCCCTCTCCTCGCCCCTACCCCCAGTGCCTCACAGCCTCTGAGACGCTCCTCTCCAGATAGGGAACCTCCACCACATTGGGCAGAGATGCTGTAATCCCTCCCAGGGACCCTCTTAAATACCCCCTTCTCCAAGATCTTGCCTGGCCGAAACCAAGACAGAAATTTTCTGTCTGTCCTAACCTGAAGCATCCTCCCAGCCACTGTGACAACAAAACCTTTCCGCAGAGCCCTCTCCCAAACCCAGATCCTTCAGACAATGATGGGACTCAGAACAAAGACAGGACAGAAGTCCTTCCCCCTAAACAGAAATTCACTGCTCCAAGGAGGCTTTGAAGAAAAAAAAAAATCTGATCTCCCATCCCAGGAATTCACCCTATACAGAGACCNCTTTCCGCAGAGCCCTCTCCCAAACCCAGATCCTTCAGACAATGATGGGACTCAGAACAAAGACAGGACAGAAGTCCTTCCCCCTAAACAGAAATTCACTGCTCCAAGGAGGCTTTGAAGAAAAAAAAAAATCTGATCTCCCATCCCAGGAATTCACCCTATACAGAGACCCTCCCCACTTCCAACCCCAGATGCTGGAGAGAGAGAGAGAGAATCTTTTACCTACAGATTCTTAGAGACAAAAATCTATATCACCTAATCCTCATCACTCCCTTTTCTGTTCTTGGTGAAATTCTTTAGTTGCGCAGATGATCGGGGCAGGGACTCAGTCCCCTAGTGCCCTCTTCCACCCCATACATGCTCAGACCTGAAGATGGTCATTAATGCCTTCTTTGACAAGTGAATCAATAGCATCTATGCATCAGTCCAGTTCTGTTCAGTTGCTCAGTCGTGTCCAACTCCTTGCAACCCCATGGACTGAAGTACACCAGGCTTCCCTGTCCATCACTGACTCCCAGAGCTTGCTCAAACTCATGTCCATTGAGTCGGTGATGCCATCCAACCATCTCATCCTCTGTTGCATGTCCCATGCATTAATTGGACATTGTCAATTCATGTGTGGATTTTATGAGGGTCCAGAGTGCTTATTCTCTCTTTCCTTTTATCTGGTGATGTTCAGTGTTGTAGGACCCAAGGTGAAGTTCTCTTAGCAGTGAGAAGTGGGACTCATTCATTCACTCATTTATTCATTCATTCAGCTAACCTTGAAGCCCTACTGCGTGTGTGTGATTCTCTTCCAGCTGAAGATGATACAGGCATGGCCCTGTCACTACTCCTAACCCTAGTTCTTGGGTCTGGGTGGGGAGAGCCTCAGTGAGAACTCAGGCCAGTCACCCTCTCTGCAGTGTTTTAAACCATCCCTGAAACATCAGAAACAAAGCCTCACTTTCTTTCTCATTGTACAGAAAAGCCAACCGAGGCTCAACAGGAAGGTGTCCCAATCAAGGTCACACAGAGTCTAGGGTAGAGCTGGGCTAAGATATAGCTCTGACACTCCTCCCCTGTGCTTCCCCTCCACGATCTCATCTTGTCCTTCCATGCCCTCTCCCTGTTTGTTTGGCGTTTGGCCACCCCACTGTCCAGAGAGACACATTTCAAAATTAGACTCTAGTCCTTTCGGCTGCAATCAAATGCCAGCCGTTGGGGGAGGGATGCCTCTGTTTCCCTCCGCTCCTGCTGTTGGCAGTAAATGCAGGCTGAAGGCTGGTGTGGCAAGCTCCGGAACAGCCCATCCCTTATGGCAAAATCCTGCTCCATCATGTGCTCGCCGTGTGACATCGGATGACTCATTTAACATCTCCTAGCTTCCATTTTCTCATCACTAAAATGTGAAAATAGCAACAGACTCCTAGAGTTCTTGAGGGGGACTCAACGAGATTGTGTATGTAAAATTATTAGCATGTGCTAAAGGCACAATACATGGTAGTGATTGTTTTTATTATTGTTGTTGTTATTACTATAACCCAGTGGCCATTTTTCATTGTTTGGGAGGAAAGTGAGTGTACAACAAGAAAAACCTTGCAACTGGGGCTGAATTGAAGTGAGCTGAATGCACTCCTGGCTTTGCCTTGCCTCCCTGTCCTCACCCCTTCCAGTCCTGGGCTGACCTTCAGGGAAGGGATGAAGGACAGGAGGAGGGCAAAGGGCAAGGAGCCTGGAAGGCAGCCTCAGGAGACCACCAGGATGACCTATCTAGCTGGTCATGAGCCAGTCTGTGCTCTAGTGAAGCTGTCGGCCTCCAGATTCTTCTACTAGCTCCTCTAAGGGCACCCTCAAGAGAGGAATTTGCTGCCGCTTGGCCCCCTGAGTTGAAGCACAGTACACACATACACACATCTGCTCGCACACGGAGCGTGACAAGCCAGTTGACAGGTGCACTAAGAAATGAGGACCAACACACAGACTCAAGCACATCAGTAGAGTCACACAGATTGACGGAGCAACACACACAGGTCAGACACAGGCCAGCACATCCATACGCTGACAGACACCCAGACACAGGAACACACACACACAGAGATTCACAGCGACCAGTGTATCTCCAGGCACCCACAGAAGCAAGAATACCCCCATGTGATCACTGAGGGGGAAAAGAGGAGAGAACAAAGAGAGGAATTGGGGCAGAGGAGACATGGAAAGGAAAATGCTAGAAGAGGCAGCAGGGAGACAGTGCAGGACATGCCAGGCAGTGGCAGCAGCCAGTGGGGCACAAAAGAGACAGAGATGCCACAGGATTCCTCTCGGCCAATGTCAGAACCTAGTTCTGTGACTAAGACGATGGGGAGGGGGCTGAGAGAACAGGAACAGTCTGTGTTGTCTGTACTGGGAGTGGGGGTGGGGACTCCTCTCCCAGGGCCACATAAGGGTCCAACCTCTTGGGGGACGTAAGCTGCCCGAGAGGGAGCAGTGAGGGACTCCCAGGACCCCTGCCAAGTTCTATGAACTGTATTCTGAATCAGTCCCACCACTTGGAGCCCGGGGCGGGGGTCTCTCCCCCATCATGAGATATTTTTTCTATTTTTGATGCTTTTGGTACCCAAAGGGTTAAACACCTGGCTAGCACAGATGGAGGACACTTTGGTGGGGAATAAATGGGGTTAAATAGAACCGGGCTTATCTCCCAGAGCAGGCAGCACCATGGGGGTGGGGCATGGAGCCCTTGAATTAACGGCCTGGAAAGCCAACATCATGAGCATCATTTCGGGGCTGAATGATTACAGACAGACCCCCTCCTCTTCCTTTTTCAGAGCGTAGACGTTCGTGAGCCTTTTCCTGCCAAAGGGGCAGCCACTGACTCTATAAGTCACCCTCTCCCCTTCCCCCATCAAGCTGGGGCATTGGCTTGACGAAGTCATGCCAGTCTTGCCTCAAACCAGAATCCAATTTCCTGATGCTGTGTCCATGGGCACCAGGGCTGAGAGGGGGCCTCAAGGCTGAGGGCTCCAAGTGGGCAATCCATACCCAGAACAAAGAGCCCAATTCTTCTGCCTTCAGTGAGACAAATCGGGGGCACTGTGGATGGTGAAAATGCTGTCTCTGCTGGCTCAGGGTAAAACATATTAAAATATATTAATGATTTTTTAAATGCTGGCATTTTTCCTTGTGGAAATAGAAAGCATCTCATCTCTGGAGGCATGCAGGCAGAGGCTGGATGTCCTCTTAGACAGCAAGTAGAGTCCAGCCTCAGGGCAAGAGAGGCTGGATTCCATGACCTGTGGGCTTCCAGGTTTGTGCCTTTGTGTGGATGTCTCTGAGAAGAGACCAGGGAGCAGGGGACATTGGGGACCCAGGCTGGCCTGGCCTTTGAAACCAGAATAAACTGCCTGTAACTGAAAAAGGATCCCTGGATCGGACTTGGTGGGTTAGACCAAGAGTTCCTGCCATTATGAGAACAGTTTTCTATTACATTGGTAAGCAGGAAGAATGGTGACCTCATTCCCCACTGGGTCCCCAGTGCACAGCAGATGCTCAATAAATGTATGGATTGAATTCCATCCACATCCCAAAACCATTCCCCCCACCCTGAACTTTTAGGATAATTGGTTAAGGAAACACATCCAGCTCTGAAGTCTGCGTTCTGTATCTCTGCTAAATAGATTCCTCCTTTATGCTTACATCACTTTCTACACAGCTGAAGGTCAGTCATACATAGACACATATGAGAATTTTTGTACAGAGAGGGTTTGGGGTACACACCCATATTCAAGGACTCTTTGCAAGACCTCTCAGCAACCTTGGGCATACTTGAGCCACCAGTTATAACTGGGAGAGACCGCTGAAGTGGAGGCTGTGACTCCAGTGAGCCTTGCTGCTTGGCCCCTGGTGTAAAAGTGCTGTGGGTCTGACCTGGACCTTCAGACCTGTTGGTGCAGAGCTAACCTTTAGTGAGTGCTCTTTGCCTGCCAGGCGTTGTTGAAAGCACGCTGGAGACTGTCTCTTTAAATGCCCACAATCCTTAGGTTCAGCAACTGTCCTCTTCAGAGGCTGCAGGTAAGAACCGCAGGATTGGACATGGGGAGATGGTGCTGGTTGGGCACAGGCAGGGAAAGGGGGAAGGCTGGAAGGATGGTGGGAGTGGGAGATGTTAGACTCGGGGAGCCAGGGGAATTGGGGGTGAGCCTTGCTTAGAAGGATCAATGCTGGTCAAAACCTTCCTTCACCCAGATAACCCATTTCCCTGAGTGATATGAACCAAACTGAGTCCTCTCATAATTCATTATGTTGAAACCCTAACCCCCAAAGTGACTATTTGCAGATAGATCCTCTATGGAAGTAAGGTTAGATGAGGTCATAAGGGTGGGGCCCTGATGAGATAGGATTGGTGACCTTATAAGAAGCAGTACCAGAACTTGGTTGCTCTTTCTGCCATATGACTACTGTGAGAAGGTGGTCATCTATAAACCAGGAAGAGAGTCTTCACCAGTAATCAACCTGCCAGATCTTTTTTAAAAAAAATTATTTATTTGGCTGCATTGGGTCTTTGTTGCAGCACTGCAGCTTCTCTAGTTGCAGCTTGTGGTCTCCAGAGTGCATGGGCTCAGTAATTGCAGCGCACGGGCTTAGCTGCCACGAGACATGTGGGATCTTAATTCCCTGACCAGGGATCAAACCCACGTCCTCTGCATTGGAAGGCAGATTCTTAACCACTGGACCACCAGGGAAGTCCCAACCCTGCCACATCTTAATCTGAGACTTTCAGCCTTCAGATGGTGAGAAAATAAATGGTTGTTCTCTAAGCCACCCAGTCTGTTGTATTTTGTTATGTTGCTCAAGCTAAGACACTGAGTGACCTGCCAGCCCCTGGCTAGCACTCATTCAGTGGCCTAAGATTTTTCTAGGTCACAGCTTCCTTGAACATCTGATGAGGCTGAAGATCTTCTCTCTAGAGACACACACAAAATGTGGCATGGAGTTTCAAATCTTCTACAGCCCACTCTTGATGGCTCTATGACCTCCAGCCTGAGGGCTCACTCTAGGAATTTATTTCTCTTCTGTTTCTGCTGAGAGCTGGAGTCAGGTGAGATACCAACATGAATAGTTAGCCAATGCTTATTCCATGCCAGGTTCTAGTCTGAGTTGCTTTGTTTGTGTTCTCTCACTGTTGCCTTATAGCATCTCTAAGAGCTTGGGTTGGTTTCATTACAGAGGAGGACGCTGGCATACAGAGAAGTTAAGTAACTTGCCCAAGATCTCACAGCTAGGGAGTGATCCAGGATTCAAATCCAGAACCAGAGCTCATCCTATAATGTCTACTCTCTAGGTGAGTCCACCAGGAAGAGCTCAGGCCTTGGACTCCGGAGAGGGACTGAAGTCCAGATCTGGCTCCCACTGGCCAAACAGATCTCCATATCTGCTCTTGGGCCTGCTCCCTGCACTGACAGGTGTATATGTCTACTCTGGCCTCACTCATCTTCCTCCTAACCACCCAGGCAACTTCTCTGGGACAGGGAGTCGGGGGAGGCACAGCGCAGGCACAGAGTAGGTACTCAGGAGAACTTGCACATTTCACAAAAGTCTGGTGGCCTTCGAGGGCTAGGCCCTGTATCCTGGGCTTTCCAGTCCCAAGAGCACATGTTTCTTCCTGCACAGGATGGCTTAGCCTAGCACGACTGATAAGGGCTCTTGGGATATTGTTTCTTAACCTGGGATGTATGAACTCTCGCCCAGAATTGATAGATTTTCTGTTGTGTTATTTCACATCTAAACCATCTACCAGCAGATTCTAGATCCCCAGGATGACCAAGTAATGCTTTAAGTGTCACAGGCCTTATGACCAGAGGACAGAGGAGAACCAAATGCTGCCGCATACAGAACCATATTCCCTGTGCAAGTGGCGATTTAATTGCAGCACGGCATCATCCATCATGTGAAATTAATTGTGTCATTTTGAAATTTCTGATTTTGTAGCTTTGTTCGTGTCACGTGGGTACACTGTGCTTGCTTTTCCAGTTGTATAACCCCAAAAGGATAAGGATTTATACCAAGCTTTATGTTTGTACATATTTCAGTAAAATCATAATAAAGATAATCTGTCAACTGTTGGGCAGGGGCTGTGATTTTTTTTTCCCTTTAAAAGCGGCTCATGTATTAGCCAAGTGTGAGAAGCGTGCGTTTAATTCATTCTGACCAAATAGAAAATAAGCTTCACACATTGATGCCCCCCCACCACAGCCCTTGTCACCTGGACGGGTCTCCATCCTCGGCTCGGCTCCCCCACTGCTGCCTTCGAGGGGAAATATGACAGCGTAATGAACAGTGGTACGACGTGCTATAAAAAGGCAATTAAGGAAACTATTGGACTGGGACAAGCCTGCATGACCTGGTTAATAGCTCTGAGCAGAGCTGGGCTGTGGGGAGGGGGAGGAAAGGGGGGAGGGGGCTTGCTGTTTTACTGTGAATGGCTGAGCTGAGCTGCTGCCCATTTCCTGCCAGGTACCAAGGGAACCTACGACGAACAGGACCAGAGACAGCCTGAGGGGGAGTTTGGTTCAGAGCTCAGCTTCAGAGTCCACTTTGCCACTCCTGGCTGAGTGACCCAGGCAGTTGACTCAGGGTCCCTTAGTTTCAGTTTACTCATCTGTTAAATGGGAATAAAAATGATTGTCCTAGAAGGATGTCCTGGCAGCGGGAGCAAGGAGTGGAATGTTCATTGTTTACCTGGTCAGCACTCAGAGCTGCATAAAGAGTCCAGAGGAAGATGTGCAAGAGGCTTTTGCTTTGTGTTCAAGTAGGATCTTGAATACAACACCGTGTGTGTGTGTGCATGTGCGTGTGTGTGTGCGCGCACATGCAGGCGCCCGCGTGTGGTTCTGACTGGTTCACCCAGGCTCTCTACTCTCCACAGGATGTGAGCTCTTGATCGGATCTCCTGGAGTCACCTACACAGTCTTCCATCATGAGGTCACCCCTCATCCCCTTTGGACCTCTCTCATCTTCTCAGCGCCAAAGTCCCTGTTCTCCCCCACCTGCCCCTTTAGGATGGAGACGGAAACACTTCTCACCCCTCCCAGTACCCGTTTCACCCTACCTCACCGTGTTGGTGGAAGGATTAACAAACCCGCACATGAAAAGTAGGTAGTGAAGCATCTGGCACGATGTATGTGCTCGATAAAAGTGAGCTATTCTCATAAATCAACTATATTTCAATGACAAAAATTTTAAAACTTATCCAAAAAAAGTGAGCTATTCTTGTGGTCACAATGGGCAAAGCTCTAGGTTTACATTTAACACCTCGTACAGTTCCTGACACAGAGCAAAAGTCTATACAGACCATGCAGTTCTCCAGGCCAGAATACTGTTCCCTTCTCCAGGGGATCTTCCCAACCCAGGAATCGAACCCAGGTCTCCAGAATTGCAGGCGATTCTTTAACAACTGAGCTATCAGGGAAGCCCCTGACACATAGCAGGTGCTGAATAAATGTTGGTCGACTGAATTCATTAATGAAACCCTATTTGGTCCCAGTACGTACAATCTATGGTTGGACACTAACCCCTCCCGCAGCCTCAGTTACTCACTAGTCAAAGACGGATGCGATCCTGCCCTCTAGTCAGAGAGATGCCTTGCAGGTTGTCGAGTCCTGCCCACTGCAGAAACTGGTTCTGTTCACTTCCATACCCACCTCCGCCCCTCTATGCTTGGCAGCTGGATTTCTGAGAGCCTGGGGGCTCAGCCCCCCAGCACACGCATTTATCCTAAAATAAGAGACCAGCACACACGTCCGTCTGCCTGGTCCCCCTCCCCCTCCCCACAGCTTCAGATGGAAGTGGGGCTGAGAGCCAGCCAGCGACAAAGGAGCAATCAAGAGTCATTATGGCTTATTTAGGGTGGGCTTAGTGATTGGCTGAGAAGCCCCAGCTCACGCCTCACTCAAGAGGAAGACGGTCTGAGCAAGGCAGCTGGAAACCAGCCGCTCAGCTACTTCTTTCCGGCACCCAGCCCAAGGCGGGCTGTGAGAGCCAGGAGGGTCCCTGAAGGAAACCTTGTCCTTTAGGTAGGCAGTGACTACCCCCACCCCCCAAGCCTATGCGCAAGCGTCCCCTGCACTGAAGATTGCACCTGCCGGTGTGATGCTGACCCGGCATTCTAAAGCCGAGTCTGGCCATCTATCCCCTAACCACATTTACAATGAAGTCCAAACTCCCTCCCTTGCACTCACAGCCAAGAAGACCCTGTGTGTCCTGACCCCAGTTTGTCTTAGCAGCTTCCTGTCCAGCAGTAACACTGGATCTCTGACCAGGGAGTGGCCTCTTTCCCACCCCCACTCCCACTTTTCCTCTCATTTCTGTGGTTCAGAGCCCACACTGACAGGCAGGTAGTGCGTGCTAAGTCGCTTCAGTCATGTCTGACTGTGCAACCCTATGGACCGTAGCCTGCCAGGCTCCTCTGTCCATGGGATTCTCCAGCAAGAATACTGGAGTGGGTTGCCATTTTCTCCTCCCGGGGATCTTCCTGACCTCGGGATTGAACCCATATCTCTTATGTCTCTTGCACTAACGGGCAAGTTCTTTACCATTAGCCCCACATGGGAAGCCCAGAAGGCAGGCGGGGCCAACTGCAAATCCAATCTTCACTTTGAAAGTGTGGCCAGGAGATTCACTCCACCTAACAGAACCTCAGCATCCTACCCTCATCGTCAATAACCAAATCCTCCTCCCAGGGTGGCAGAGAGATTACATTAAAGGAGATAAACCATCTAAAATGTCTCACATGTATTACACCCTTCATGAATACTAGCTTGTATTATTTACTATGCTTTCTTAGGTCACTGCCTAGATGTCGCCTCCTCCAGGAAGCCCTCTTCTATTGATTCCCCAAGTCTGGGGTTTGCCCCTCTGAAGTATTCTGACCACCCTCTGTGCTTTGCCCTGGCCTGTTGCAGGTACAGAGAGGTGTGGTCTGTGTCTCACTCATCCTTATATCCTCGAGCTCAGCACAAAGTGTGCCATAGAGGAGGCTCTCCAAGGGCCTCCAGAAAAACCACTGTCCTGACAGGCACTACTGAGCGAGTATGCCCAGCATCCCTGGCCCCCAAGCCCTGATACAGGAGGAGGCGAGGCTGTATCTCAGGCTGCCCAATCTATACTTCAACGGGACCTGTCTATTCATCCCAGCCCCTGGACCATTGTCCAGACCGTACCCCTTGCTGGAATGCTTTCTGCTCTCCTAGTCTTGCAAGCCTGTCTTGCCCAAGGGGTTTCCTAAGCCCACCCTGCTCAAAACAGTACATAGAAAATAGAATTTTCCCTTCTGCACCACACAGACAGATTGCCTGTTAGGGTGTGTATTTGAGCTGGGTGTTTACTCTCTTAAGTGATAGCAACTGATTTTCAACTGTGTATTGTTCTGAGTAAAGAAAATTATTCATTAAAAATAATAGCGGCTACCACTTAACCAAAGCCTGCCTTTTTCCATCTAGTGTGCAAATAATCATCTCATAAAATGTAACATCTCATTAAATGTAGTTTCTCATTTATCCTCAGCCTCAGCCACTAGTTAAAGGGGCATTCCTGGGAGGAAGCTGGGGCCTCAGGTAATTCTGGAAGAACAGGAAGCAGCATGGCCTCAGAGGAGCTGGGACCAGGGTCCCCTCTGTCCCTTACTTCTGTTTCCTTAACGTGTCACCTTTTTTTTTCCTTCCATGTCGAAGGAACACAACTGCCAACAGCTCCCAAGCCTCTCATGTCATAGCTGTCACCACTAGAGGTGGACCAGCTATCTGGCAGCTCAAGTGTCTGCCTGGTTTGTAGAGTTGTTGCAAGGTTTAAATAAGACCATGTGCATTAAAGTCCCATGCCTTCTAGTAAATGCTCAGTTAATGGTTGCTGTGATTAATATTGTGATTATTACCAGCTTTGATCATGTTCAGTCTAAGAGGACGTGACACTCACAGGTGGGGATGTGAGGCTGGATCCCATAGGCGATCCATCCTTGGAAAAGACCTTGTTCTGAAAAGGGCATTTGTTCACAGCAGAGACCACGCCCCAGACCCAGCCTGTCACTGTGGCCAGGGGAATGACATCACGGCAGGGGCTTTAGGGCAGGGCTCAAAGGATGGGGCTCTCCACAAGCCTGCTGGAGGCCTCCCTCTGGCCCTAATCTTGGCAGCTGCAGACCAAGACAGGGGCTGTTCTCCTAGGGACTCACAGGCTGGGTTACTTTGTTTGTTAAATGAAGGTCACTAAGGGACTTCCCTGGTGCTCCAGTGGCTAAGATTCCACGTTCCCATTGCAAGGGGTCTAGGTTTGATCCCTGGTTGGGGAACTAGATCCCATCAGTCACAACTAAGAAACTGCATGTTGCAACAAAAAATCCCTCATGCCTCAACTAAGACTTGGTGCAGCCAGATAAATAAATAAATGCTAAAAAAAAAAAAAGAAGAAGAAGAAGAAGAAGAAGAAGAAGAAGGTCCCTGATAGGTGAAGAGCCTCCTTCATGCAGAGATGTAAAAGTCAAATGAATGTGCTCACTAAAGTGCCTCCTGTAGAGGATGTCCATTCGTGATAGAAATTCACAGGCCTGCTTGAGGCAGGAGGTCCTCTCTGCAGGGTCTCCGAGTCTAGATTCCGTAGACAGGGAGAGATCCTTGTGCCTGAACAGCACCCAAGGCCCTCGGAGTGGGGCCAGTCAGCCCCAGCCTTTGGCCTCCTCCCTCTGACTCCTGAATCAATGCTGCCCTCGGGTGTAGATGCTACAGGTTGTGCCCCATCCCACCTGCCGCCCTCCTATCCCTGCCACCCCCCACATCCCACCCCTGCTCTGTTCCCCCAGCTGGGCCTTCCATGTTCAACACTGTGTAAAAGCATTGAGGCGACCTCCACACCGGGCTATTAGTAACCCTGACATCACGGGGGTGCTCCCTGCCCCTGGAGAGCAGAGACGGTGCCTACCTGGGTCCACGGCTGGTTGGCGCAGGTATCTCTCCAAGAAATTGGATCATTCGATGTTTCTTGGCGGGTGGGTATGGAGAGGAGGGGTGAGGAAGGCAGGGACAGTGAGGTTTCCTTCTTTTTGTTCCTTGGCCTCTTGTAGTCAGGCCCTTCCCCACTTGCCCTTCCTGTCCCTCCTCTAAGCTGGCCTCTGACCGCCCCCCACCCCCACCCCGCCAAGAATTCTTTCCTGCCATCCGTCCCACTGCCATCATGGAGGATGCAGAAGCTACGACAAGAGAGATGTGGAATTTAGGGAAATGATTCTGGAAAGCTCAGGGCTCCAGGGAATTCACCTAATGCCTTCTGGGCCAAGATCAATAGGTTAGGGGATGTCTAAGTCCTTAATTAAGCTAAGTCCCTGAGAATATGAGTTGTAACTAGGTATTAACTAAGCATTCATTTTTCTCCAAACAAGAGGGCCACTCTCACTTAGCATTTCCTTGGAGTGGATATTTCCTGTTTTGTTTTCCTTCCTTGGTTTAGTTTTTGTTAACATGGTTGAGAAAATATATATAAAATGTATACAATGAAAAGTCTCCTCTAACACCTGTTTCCCATCCACCCACCTTCTGATTCTCCCCAACTACTGTTACTGGTTTCTTCCCATTTGCCTGCACCACAAATGGAAATGTACAAACAAGTACAAATATATTTTCTTATTGTCCTTTTCCTTTTTTAGTCACACAAGGGGCAGTGCACTGTTGTGCTTTTTGGGTTTATTTTATTTTATTTTTTTGCCTAATTTATCTTTGGAGATCTTTCACATCAGAATAGAGAAGCTACTTAACATTCTGAAGGAGCTAAAAGTAGCATTCTCTAATTATTTTTCCTGCTTTCTTTTCTTTATATTCTACAGCTTCCCCCAGATAGATATGTCATGCTCATTCATCCATTTATGCAGTGCTCACCAATCTCCTGCTCGATTCTGGGGCCCATGCAAGATGCTGGGGCAGCAGAAATGAATTAGCCCAGACTCCCTTCCTCAGGGCTCAGAGGCTGGGGGGAGCCAAGTCACCGGCAGCAGGCTGTGACTGGGGGGAGGGGGCAGTCCCTGGCTCACTTTAGTTTGTGTTAGTTGATCAGTCGTGTCTGACTCCTAGCGACCCCATGGCTACCATTTATTAAACGCTTCACATGGAACACTGTCCTAGTAACCCTGTGAGGTGAGTATGACCATCATCACTGCATTGAAGAGAAAACTGAGGAACAGAGAGGTTCAGTAACTGCCCTGGGCCAAATGAGTAGTCAGGGACCTGTATGGGTCTTTCCTCCATCCACTACATTGTCCCACCTCCTGAGAGTCCATTTCACTTCTCTGGGCCGCAACTTTTCTCATCCGTAAAATAGGGATAAAAAATTACATTGAAAGACTGACTTGATGATTTAAAGGGATCATATTTGTAAAGTATGTAGGACCCTCCCCAACACATTGCTTATGGATATGTCCTGAGATGGATGTCAATGACACTCCTATACTCAGGCTGCTAGGAAGGGCCTACTTCTTCTTCTTCTTCTTTTTAAATATTTATGTGTTTATTTTTGGCTGCACTGGGTCTTCGTTGCTGGGTGCAGGCTTTCTCTAGTTGCAACACGCGGGGGCTACTCTTCATTGAGGTAGTGGGCTTCTCATTGCGGTGGCTTCTCTTGTTGCAGAGCACAGGCTCTAGGCATGTGGGCTCAGGAGTTACTGTTCTAGGGCTTAGTTTTCCTGTGTCAGGTGGGATTTTCCTGGACCAGGGATCAAACCCATGTCCCCTGCCCTGGCAGGCAGATTCTTATCCACTGGACCACCAGGGAAGTTTAGGGAGGGCCCTCTTCTGAGTGGGGTCCTGGGAAGATTGTGTTGTAGCCGAAAGTCAGGGGAAGGTGAGGGATGGGGTGCCAGGGGAAGCTCACTGATTTGATAAACTCCCCTCTGCATCTCAGCCCCTTCCCTGACTCCCCTGGAGTGCATCCTCTGCTGAGCAGGGCCAGGGTCCCTCTGGGCAGAGAGTCTGTTTTGGTCCCATTTCCATTACACACTTGGCTGAGCAGAGGCGGAGAGGAGCCAGTGGCCGCCAGGCAGTAATTAATTGCCTATTTGCACTCCTGCTGTCACCTAGATGGAAGATGCAGGGCAGTTCCCGCCTGGGCCTGGGTGGGCTGACGGCTGGGAGACGAGTGTCTGTCCTCTTCTGGCCTCTGCTGTCCCCTCTGAATCTATGCCCAGGCCATTTGAGAAGGAACCATTGCAGAGGAGAGGTGCCTTCTCTCCTCTGTGATACACAAGTAAATGGAATCTAGGAAGACGGTAACTGACGTTCCTACGTACAGGGCAGTAAAGGAGTGTGCTATGTATGCTAAGGTGCTTTAGTCGTGTCCAACTCTTTGCAACCCTATGGACTGTAGCCTGCTGGGCTCCTCTGTCCATCGGATTCTCCAGGCAAGAATACTGCGGTGGGTTGTCATGCCCTCCTCCAGGGGATCTTTCTCACCCAGGGATCGAATCCACATCTCTTATGTCTCCTGAATTGACAGGTGGGTTCATTATCACTAGCGCCACCTGAGAAGCCCTGCAACAAAGGAGACAGACATGAAGAACAGATTTTTGGACTCAGTGGGAGAAGGAGAGGATGGGATGATTTGAGAGAATAGCATTGAAACGTATACATTACCATATGTAAAATAGATGACCAATGCGAGTTGGGTGCATGAAGCCGGGCATCCAAAGCCCATTCTGTGTGACAACCTGGGGGGATAGGGTGGGGAGGGAGATGGGAGGGGCTTCAGGAGGGAGGGGAAATATGTACCTGTGGCCAATTCATGCTGATGTAGGGCAAAACCACAATATTGTAAAGTAATTATCTTCCAATTTAAATAAATAAATTTAAAAAATATTTAAGCAGAAAAGAAAAAATAAAAGCCCTGTGGTCCTGATCAGTGGTACTTACTGAATTATCAGCACCACCTTGCGTGCCCTGTCTTGGATGCTTTCTTGAAGATAGTAGGGGTCACTTTAGCCTCTGAGAAGNTCCACATCTTTTCACTTGCTTGCCGCCTCCTACCCCAGCTGAACAGGGGAGAAAAACGAGTCAGCACCAAGGACAGTGCACTAGGATGCTTTCCAAGGCGGGGAGGGAGGGAGGGAAGGAGGGATGGAGAACGAGAGCAAAGAAAAGAGGGATAGAGGAGGTAGAGGAGGGTGAGAGAAGGGGAAAGAATGGCGAGGGAAGGAGGATTCTTTTGCAAGTCAAATAATGCTGTGTTATTTAGGGGTCTGCACTTTTCAACTTGCCCAGTAGTTGAAGAAAAGTTGGCCAAGGCAGAATGAATGAGGCTAAATTTTTCCGATCTTAGACAAGAAGGATTTGGGGCAATTAGATATTCCACATCAGTATCGGCCAAAGAAGGAACTTGAGGGAAGTGACAATAACAATAAAGTTAGTTGACAGTGTCGTGCTCTGTGCTAAGCCCTCGTGTGCTGCAACTCATGTAATCCACCCACCAAACTTGTCGTCCTGGTGCTATCATATCCCCCATATAACAAATGAGGAAACAGAATATGAGTGAAGCTTAATTACCAGCCTGAAGTCGCACTATGGCATATGGCAATGCCTGGGACTCGGGAAGAATCAAATCCCCGCTTATTTGCCCCTCCATTCCACTCCTTCCTGACAATGTTTCATCTTCTTTGAGTGTCCTGTATCTCTTTGAACTTGTCTCTCTTTAACTTATTGGCTCATGTGTCCTCATGTTTGCGGAGGGAGACTCCTGGGTTCCATCTTTTAGCTTAAAAAGCTCCTTTAGATTTTCCTGGGCTGGAATCAGCAGGGTATTGTTTGGCTCCCTGTGTTCTGCAGCAGGGAGGTTGCTGACTGGGGAAGGACCTAGGGTCTGACTTGTAGTCACTCTGGGGCTGATCCTCAAGGAGGGGTGATGAAAATAGACCTTTGATAGCATCAAATAGGAGGTTGTCTCCCGAAAGTTCCATGTGCCTTTGCTGATTCAGTGTGAAAGGAAGAGCTGGAAAGCAGTATGTACTCAAGGAGCATTCGGCTTGGCTGTCAACCCTCAGTGATCCTGAGCAAAACACCGCTTCTCCCCATAAATCGTGGAGGCCCCACAACTTCAAACAGGGCAGACTGAACTGGTGTGCATTCCCTCCATCTCATTATGCTTCTCTGTCTTGTAGCATAGCCCCATCTGAGCGTCTGAGGCCGTGCTCCACACTGAGGATGAAGGTGGAGATGGAGATGTGAGGGAGAGCACCTGCTAGGGGGAGCTTAGCTCTGGGCAAGTTGGGGGAGAGCAGATGGTGAAAGGTTTGGATACTCTGGATAAATGAGAGCTGTCACACACTCCAGCTCTCTCAGGAACATACTTCCTAGTGATCTGGTAGATCTGACTTAGGTAAGACCTTGAAAGGTTGCTGTCGTTGAATCACGATGCTGGGATTCTTGGCCCCCGGAGGAGAAGAATTCAATCCGGGACCAGAGACGCGGCTTGATCGCTCAGAGCTTTTGCGTAATAAAGTTTTATTAAAGTATAAAGGAGATAGAGAAAGCTTCTGACATGGGCATCAGAAGGGGGCAGAAAGAGTATCCGCTTGCTAGTTTTAGCAATGGAGTTATATACTCTCCAGTAAATCCAAAGAATGTCTGGAGGTTGTAAAGACCTCACCAGACCTACTCCCATAATTTACATTTTAAGATAACAGAATTAGCCAAAAGGTTTAATCCAGAGACTGCCCTCAGGCAGAATACATTGTTGCTATATAAGCCTAGTAAAGAGCACTCCAGTGTTCTTGCCTGGAGAATCCCAGGGACAGGGAAGCCTGGTGGGCTGCCGTCTATGGGGTTGCACAGAGTCGGACATGACTGAAGCGACTTAGCAGCAGCAGTAAAGAGCAGGTCTACTCCCATAATTTATAGAATTAGCCAGAAGGTTTAATCCAGAGACTGTCCTCAGGCAGAATACATTGTTGTTATATAGTCCTAAGGAATGTAGAGAAGGAAAAAAAGTTTGTCCTTTCTTCCTCCTTGAGAATTCCAGACCCCTCTCTCCTTGGGGACCCCTAGACTTCTTATCAACCTGCCTAGGAAATGACTCTCTCAATTGTAGATCTTATCTAATAGCTAGGTTACTAAGCCAGAGGATATAGAGGGATACTTTGACAGGTGACTCAATTAATAGATAATGCATACCCAAGAATTCAAGCTGGAGAATAAATGGCAGCCCACTCCAGTACTCTTGCCTGGAGAATGCCGTGGACCGAGGAGCCTGGCAGCGGCAGTCCAGGAGATTGCAAAGAGTTGGACATGACTGAGCAACTAACACACAAGAATTCAAGCTTCACAGCAAAAACCTAGGTTCATCAGGCCCCCCACATTGGTAGTGTGGAGTCTTAGCTCCTGGCCCACCAGGGAAGTCCCTCACTTTTCTCAGGAAAAAAATACTTAATAAGTAGAGTATAGTTAAAATAACCTTGAAGAATTTTGATATTCTTTGAGAAAAACTTGTCTTCTCCTAATAAAGCAAGCCCTGGAAGCTTAGATATATATCTTTGCAATCCAATATTTTCAGGACTTATACCATTGAAAAGGAAGATTAAAATCAATTGGATATACAAAATTGTGAGTATATTGTCAAAGATCACCCTATATTATGCAGTGTTTTTTAAGTGTGTGTACTTACTTTTTAAATTAAAGTACAGTTGATATATAATATTATATGTTACAGGTATACAGTATAGTGATTCACAATTTTTAAAGGTTATATCCTATATATGGGCTTCCCAGGTGGCTCAGTGGTAAAGAAACTGCCTGCCAATACAGGAAACGCGGGAGACTCATGTTCGACCCCCAAGTCAGGAAAAAAACCCTGAAGTAGGAAATGGTAACCCATTTCAGTATTCTGGCCTGGAAAATTCCATGGACAGAGGAGTCTGACGGACTATGGTCCATGGGTTGCAAAGAATTGGACTCGATTAGCACAGATGTACTCTATTTATATATATTATATATATAGTTATAATTATGCACACACTCAGTTTCCCATCTCATATGTATGAATGCCTCCTTGGCAGTCACTGTTCTCAGTGATCCCAGCTCCTCCCAGTTCCAGAAGCCAATGAAGCAAGGTCTCTGCGAGGAGCGACTTAAAGCCTGTCCCATTTGCCTTCTCAGACGAGTCAGTGAGGCGAAAAATTCAGACAATAAAGAGAGTTAATGACAGGCCTCCCCAGCTGGCCGAGCTGGCCCCTGGGGAGAAGGAGTCAATGAGCTTCTGACACAGCTCTGCTGGCTTCTCCATTTCTTCATCTTCTCGCTCCCATACAGCCCCCTTGCTTGCCTTGCTTGCTGCCTTGGACATTGATTGCAGCAACTCAAGCAGCGAAATGAGACTTTGCAGGCTCTGGGGCATCTCTAGGTCAGTGGCGGGAGACGAGGAGTGGCGGGTGGGGGAGGCAATTTGATTCTCTTGGTAAATGACTGCACAACTTCCCTAGCTCCTCAAAAAAGGAACTTCCTTGGAGCCCCATGGAGGTGATATACAGGGAGGATCCCTGGAACTCACAGTTAATAATACAACTAATAATAACTAACATTAAGGTGGGGAGGTGTTATTATGGCAGACACTGTATCAAACTTATTATTAATACATACAGTATCTCATCCAGTTCTTAAAACAGCCTTCCAGTGCTGGTGCTATTAGTATTCCCATTTTGCAGGCGAGAAGACTGAGCTCAGAGAAGTGACATTGTTTTCCTAAGGTCATACAAGTTGGTAGAGTCAGCTTCCTTTCTTAAGTCTTTATTGAATTTGTTACAATACTATTTGCTTTACATTTTGGTTTTTTGGCTGGGGCGGGGGGCATGTGGGATCTTAGCTCTCTGATCAGGGGTCAAACCTGCACCTCCTGCATTGGAAGGCGAGGTCTTAAGCACTGGACTGCCAGGGAAATCCCTCTTTTTAAAATATATTTTTTATTGATGTAGTTGAATTACAATGTTGTGTGCTAATTACTGCTATGACTCACATAAGTCACTTTGCTATACACAAATAATTGACACACAACATTGTATACACACACACACACTTCCTTTTTCATATTCTTTTCCATTATGGTTTATCACAGGATACTGAATACAGTTTCCTGTGCTATACAGTAGGACCTTGTTGTTTATCCATTCTGTATTTACCGGCTTGCGTTTGCTAATCTCAAACTCCTAATCCAACCCTCTCCTGTCCCTTACCCCCTTGGCAATCACCAGTTTATTCTCTATGTCCTTGATTCTATTAATATTTCTGTTCCATAGACAGGTTCCTTTGTGCCATATTTTAGATTCCACTTATAAGTGATATTATGTGGTATTTGTCTTCTCTTTCTGATTTATTTCATTTGTACTTGGTAGATCTGGGATTCAAACCCTGGCCATTATTACTCCAAAGCTGAAGTTGGACTGCTTCTCTCCTCACACTTTGTCCTGTAGAACAATAAGTAAGTTTCACTAATTTATTAAAAAATTAGCCAGTCTGGTCACTAAGCCAGGTGTCTATTATTCCCTTGTTGGCACTGTATCTTTTCCAGTAAAACCTGAGGTTGGACGTTTTCTTGTTACTCACTGAATGACATGGTTGATATTCTTGACTTTGTGGTCAACTCACCTCTTCAAATCTTTCTCATATGAACTGGGATCGAATCAGTATTGTCTGACTTTAATTCACACAGAACACAAAGGCCTCAAGAAATTTTACTGACATAGGGAATTGGCAGTAAAGAAACCAAAAGAGGCATATTGGATTTAGACTGGATTTTGCTTTTTCCTTTTTTTCCCATTTAAATCAAGGTATAACTAACATACAGTAAAGTGTACTGATCTCAAGTGTACATCCCACTCGGTTACTTCTCACTCAAGTAAAAATAGAGAATGTTTCCTCGAAAGGATTTCCCTATAGGAATCCCAGTCAATTTCTCTACCCCAGAAGTGACCCCTATGGGTTTCACTTTTAAATTTTAAGCATCCACAATTATAAATTATCAGCTTTTGCAAAATAAGATTTTAAAGTATCTTGGAAATTAAAATTGTTCCATTTTCTTTTTCCTCTACTGTTTCTAAGCTTTGAAAATCTGTTTTCTTCCTGAGATCACTTTTCATTTTCATGTTTTCCATTTTTAAAATACTTTATATATTTGTATTTGAGTATTTAACTTGTTTGAAATTTGTTTGATGAACCCCCTGATGTGAAGGTCAAAGCATATTTTTCCTAACCAATTACCATTTTGCTATTTATTGACCATGTCTCTCTAAATTGTTCTTTGAGAATTCTTTTATTATAACTTAAATTGTTATATGTTAACACATTTCTCATCCCCAAATTGGAATGCTAATGACCCCACCGCATAAAATGACTGTGAATATCAGATTATGTGGAATAAATTTAGTATAGGATCTATCACAGTCACAGTTCTGACACACAGTAGGTCTCAGCCAGTGGCAATTCCATCCCTTCCCATCATTCCCAAAGATATGCTCCTCCCTCTTATTTAAGGCACTGTAACTTGGAAAGAGGAAAAGCTTTCTTACAAGACTGTCTAACAGGCTAACCTGGAGGTCAGATGTGCACCTAGAAAGTAGAAGACCTCTGATTTAGATATTTATAGAGATTCCATTTGTCTTCTGAGGGGCTGGCTGATAGATCAATTAATCCCAAATGCCAGTTTTGAAAATGATGCCAGTGCATGGTAAAATTTTCTGTGGCTCTTAATGGAACGACAGAGACAAGGACAATGAAGTGAGTTCTCATAAATCTATTTTAGTCAACTGTATTTTATTCTCAGAGTATGGCCTCCTACTTTTTCAGGTTTTAAATGTGCTGGGTTTTATCAAAAAATGGAAAGAGTAGGTGACTGTTGATGTTTCTGAATGTCTTTTACCTGAAATTGTCCTTGGTTGTTTTCAAATTTTACTGGCTCACAAAATCCTGAAATCTTGAAGTACAACTTTGAGGTTCCTTGCAACACCACAAAACAGGATTCACAGGTAATAAGTTGATCTTTTTTTCAATTCTTCAGAGAACCATCCACTATATATGCAGGTGATCAGTAATTTTTGCAGAATTACTGAATGAATAATATTGTAGCATAACATCTGGCTGTGTGTTTATCATTGACTGGAAAGAAACTGTTGCAAGAGGCCAAACTTGGCAGACTAAGAAGTATGCACCAGGCATTTAGCTCTGACAAGCTTTCCTCTCATCTAGCTGTCAGCACCTTGGACAGCTCAGCTACCAGTACAGGGATCTCTGAGGAAAGCTATCTAAACACAAAGGCATTTTTACATTATCTTTTCTCTATTTCATTATTTAAATAAAAATCTCTTGTTCATACACAAGGCTTTCTCTTTGCTCATTTAAACCTCGCTCTCGGATTGTTTGCCTCATGGTCTGCAATTCCCCAGCAAAACAGTCAGCTCCAACCCTGAGCTTCAGAAATGCCAATTTTAATTAAAAGTGCAATTTTCAAATCCACCTAAAGCTCAGATAGGAGATGGCACACTTGCTGCCCTGTGATCTTTCTGGCTTCCTTGTTAATTAAAATGGGTGCTGTCCTAAGTGCTTTGTCAAATCTTCACAAAAATGAGATGAAATTGACATTTACACCTTTATACCAGCAAGAAAGTGATATATTAGATTCACCTCTGTTGCCGTAAAAGCTTACTTCTGGCTTAAGGGCAGCAAGAGGCCAATAGGTCCCTAGTGATAAGTCTGTTTTGATGCTTCAGCTTTTAAGCTTTCTCTCCAGCTGGCGGTGGAGTAGGGGAGAGTTACTATGCCATTTTCCCATTGACTTCTCCAACTCTGTCTTCCTAGAGTTCCCTTTGTCGCTATGCAAGGACTTTGAGCTTTTGGGGTAATGGCTGTCTAACTTTAGTGAATGGAAGAAAAGCACAAAAGGTTCTCTTAGCAGCTTCATTGGCTCTACTTCTAGAGACTCTGATTCAACAGTTTTTGAGCATGACTCCAGAATCTGAATTCTAATGAAGCACCCGATTATTCTGATGAAGGAAGATCATACTCTGAGAAGATTTGTTCCAGCAATTCCCAGAAAATTCACTACAACGATCAAAGGTGTAGAGTGGGTGAGAAACGCTGTGTAGGGAATCCAGGAGTGCAGACCCTGTCCAGATCTAATTATTTGCTTTCTAGTGTCCTTGAGCAACTCATTTCCCCTCTCTGTCACCACTCCTCTGTCTTTATAGATGAAGGATGCGGACTCCAGTTCCTGAGACATCCCAGTCCTCCCTTCCATCAGCAGGCTGGGTTTCTCATGGACCTGACTAAAGTTGAGACCCAGGAACTGAGGCTATAGTTCTGGGGCTCAGACGGTAAAAGTGTCTGCCTACAGTGCGGGAGACCCGGGTTTGATCCCTGGGCTGGGAAGATCCCCTGGAGAAGGAAATGGCAACCCACTCCAGCACTCTTGCCTGGAAAATCCCATGGATGGAGGAGCCTGGTGGGCTGCAGTTCATGGGGTCACAAAGAGTCGGACACGACTGAGCGACTTCACTTTCACTTTCACTTTACCCCTTTAAGCAAAATTGTGAAATACACCACACATCTAGAAAAACTTACGACATAAACGCACAGTTATTTAATAATTCTAAAGTAGGCATCTATGTAACTGCCACCCGAATTAAAGAATGGAACACTGCCTGAAACTCCCCATGTGATCTTTTATAGTTATGCCCTCATCCTTCACCTAGAATAAGTCACTATTCCATCTGCTATGGTCAGTTATTTCCTTGCTTTTATACTTTAAAGAGTTTTACCACTTTTGCATGCATCCCAAAACAGTATCTTAGTTTTGCCTACTGCAGATTTTATATAAAGTGAGAAAGTGAAAGTCGCTCGGTCATGTCCAACTCTTTGCAATCCCATGGACTATACAGTCCATGGAATTCTGCAGGCCAGAATACTGGAGTGGATAGCCTTTCCCTTCTCCAGGGGATCTTGCCAACCCAAGGAGTGAACCCAGGTCTCCCGCATTGTAGGCAGATTCTTTACCTGTGGAGCCACAAGGGGAACCCGAGAATATTGGAGTGGGTAGCCTATCCCTTCTCCAAGGGGTCTTCCTGACCCAAAAATTGAACCAGGATCTCCTGCATTGCAGGTAGGTTCTTTACCAACTGAGCTGGGCTCATATTTATTTTTTTGCTGTCAATATAAGAAAGATTTATCCATGCTGCTATACATAGCCTGGAGAATCTCAGGGACGGGGGAGCCTGGTGGGCTGCTGTCAACGGGGTCGCACAGAGTCGGACACTACTGAAGCGACTTAGCAGCAGCAGCAGCAGCATACATAGCTATAGTTCATTCATTTCACTGCTGTATAATATTCTTCTCATGATTATACCACAGTTAATCATTCTATTTTTAATGAGTATTTGGGTTGTTTTCAGTTATTAGCTATTATAAACCATGCTGTTTTGATCATTGTGTATGTGTCTTCTAATGTCATGTACACAACTACCTCTGGAAAGAAAAGGATTTTCTGGGTCATAGGGCTTGCTGATCTCCAGCTTTGCTAGATAATGCCCAACTGTTTTATAAAATGTACCAGTCTAAATCTCTTATTATAAACGACTGAGAATTCATGGTTCTGCTCCTTCTCTCCAGAATTTTATGGATACTCTTTCTCTTTTCAGAGTCTTTGAACGTGCTGATCCTTCTTCTTAGAGTGTTCTCTTGCCCTATTTTGTTATTTACCTTGCTCTTCCCCCTGAAGAGTCTTCTCTGACTCCTCAGATCTGGGTTATGTGCCCTCCATATGCCTATAACTCCCTTCATTGTCCCCTCCATAGTCTGCATCACATATATTGTAAATTCTTATTCATCTGCCTGTCTTATCCCCTCCCCTGCACCCATATACCAGACTAAAGGATCTCTGAAGGCAAGGTGTGTACCTTGATCTAATATAGTGCCTAGCACACAGCTCAGTAGATGATTATTGAATGAGTAGAATACATTTCTCCCCTCAACTCATGGCTCCTCTCAACCATTGGGAAGCCAGGTGAGTATTAAGGCTGTTCAGAGAATTGTTGCCAAAACAACAAATAATAACTCTGGGGAAATTAATTGTTAGATCTGGCTCTTTCATTAGTAGCTCATCAAAGGGCTCTGAGCCCCTAGGGGGACTCTTAAAGATAAGTAACCGATCAGCATGGAAGAAAGGGCATCTTCCTGCCATCCCCCCACCGCCACCACCACAAACACACAAAACAGATACACCTCCTGTGAATTGCTGGGCCTGGCCATTTAACACAGTTATTACCAACTTCCACTTAGTGAATTATGAGAAACAGCCTCAAGAGAGCTTTCAAAGATCTTCAAATGGATGTTTAAAAGCCTGCGGCTTCTCAGACAGGCTCAGCTAATGGCATTTATTACTTGGAGGATAGGGTATTTACATAAAGCGGGATTTTTATTATAATGATCAGATGGTTCCTGAGAGGGAGGGCAGAGAGGAGAGGGGGAGAGTGAAGATACAAACATTCTACTTGGATGGATGTCAAACTTAGGAAAGGGGCTGCGTGGGGGTGATCCTGGGGCAGGAGAGGCCAAGTACTGAGAACAAGAGAGTCAGCATGCTGGACAGCTCAAAGTGTCTGTCGACGGATCTGTTGATCAGCATACTGTCTGACACTTCTTTCCTACTAGGGTCCTTCCTTTAATGATTTATGGCATGTTCCTCATTTATCCCAGCTATATTCTTGGCTGAACATAACCCAGGGTATTCACTAATTCTTAGCTTCATCAGTGGACCTAGGGATTCCTAAGCACACATCTGCACCACAGTGGTCAAGATGAAGATGAGTTAAACCAGTTGCTGCTGACTTCAAGGGCCCTGAATTGGTTATCTGTTTCTGGATAATAAACGATCCCCAAAAAACTTACAGGCATAAAATAATCATTATTTATTGTAATTCTGCTGATTGCGTGGTTCTCCCACTGGCAGTGCCTAGATAATTTATGTAACTGTAACCAGCAAGTGGATCCTTTGGGGTTGGGGGACAAGACAGTGTACAAATTTAATGAGAATGATTCCAGGAATGAGTCTGGAAAACTTGTCTTCCAGGTAGGCAGCTCTGAGCAGAAGATTTTAGGAAAAAGAATTAGCATGTAAGCAAAGGTATGAACCAACTGGAGGCTGTTTGGGAGCCATGGAAATTGGAAAGTGGTTCTGATCAGGTTATCAAAGGGAGAATGATTTCAGATGACTCTGGAGAGGTGAGTAGGGCACTGGATATCAAATAAGGAACTTAGCCAGTATCTTATGGATTTTGAGGAGACCTGGCATAATATAATAAATATCACTTAGAAGAATAATTGCCAATAAAAATATCAAGTACACTAGTGAGCACTGGACACACAGCATTATCTCACCTAATCCTTGCTATGATTGTCAGTTTACACATAAATAAGCTGAGGTTTACCCAGGGTTGCATAGTTAATAACTGCTAGTGTTGTGATTCAGAACCCAGATGGTCTGGCTTTATAACTGGTTGATTTAGTTACTATATTTCTTCTTGGGGGGGGATGTGAATCTTGGAGGTGGGAGTGGGACTGGTAATGAGAAATGAGGCAAGATTAAATTTTCATTTCAGAAAAGGGGGGATGTTCCATAATTAAATAAAGATGGAGAACACGGGATTAAACAAAGTTTATCAGGTTTCTTTAATGCTGGACTTCTTGGAGCCTAATGTGCAACACTAATATTCAACTGGAAAGTAAGTTCCATAAGTGCAGGGGTCTTTGCCTCTCATCGACAGTTCTTCCAATTTCCAACAGCCAGAATGGTTCCAGACACACAGTAGTAGCTCAATAAACATGCACTGAATTAATTAACTGATTTGAGAATCTCCGAGGGCTTCCATATTCCAAAATTATTTAACTACACAATAGCCTTTTACCAAGGCTGTTTTTCCCTATTGAGCCTTCAAATGACAATAATGCTCTGTGGAATACAATTAAGAAGTTCAGCCTTAGAGTACATAAAAATTAAATCTAACTTTTATTGTGCATCCACTGTGTCTCAGACACTCTTCTTCGTTTACCCACTTGTCCATCCCTTTGCATGCGTGCTAAGTTGCTTCAGCATGTCCAGTCTACTCTTTGCAATCCTATGGACTATAGCCTGCCAGGTTCCTCTGTCCATGGGATTCTCCAGGCAAGAATACTGAAGTGGGTTGCTCTGCCCTCCTCCAGGGGTCTTCTTGAGCCAGGGATCGAACCTGAGTCTTACATCTCCTGCACTGGCAGGCAAGTTCTTTACCACTAGCGCCACCTGGGAAACCTGTCCACGCCTTCAGAAAACATGAACTGGGAGCTTGCCACTCACTGGACCCCCTACAAAATACCAAGGGACAATGATAAGAAGACATGTCCCAAGCCCTCAGCCAGGGAGCATTTTCTCATTTTATATAGGACTTAATTTTACGGATTTGCAACAATCCTGCACAGTTTTCTATCTCATTAGATGTGAAGCTCAGAGAGATGAAATGACTTTCTTAAGGTCTTAGCACAGTCAGGTGAAAACTGCTGGCCCTTGCATGATGGACAGCCCTCTCCCACTCACAGGTGGGATCCTGGACAATTGGGGGCCAGGGCTGCACTGTCCCTTCAAACAGGTAAACTGAGGTTGCCACTGTTTCTTTCTGCTGCAGGAATAAAGTTTTTCTCAGTGGCTGGACGATGCAGCAGAATTCTGAGCTATAGAAGCAGCGGACCCCAGACTGTGACGAGGATGTCCTGGGCCACCCAGTGGGTGGGTCCTGGCTGCAGGCGATTCCTTAGGCAACACACAAGTCTTCCTGCTATGGGGGCAGGTGAAGTATGTGGGAGTTCCTTTCATTATCAAAGGGCTGCACCTCCCATGGTCATACAGGCACATGCATGTAAGACTATGCATACGTGTCCAGAGACAGGCGTGAACATGCACCTGGAGACTCGAGCACATAGGCACACATACAGGCATACCCACAAAAGGGCACAAAAATGCAGGTGCACACAGAGCACACCCACACAGATGTACACGCAGGAGCCTGTACACTCATCACAGTCACATACCTGACAACCATCCCTCACTCTGCAGCACTCCATGCTAAGTCCTTCCCTGGAAAGATATGAGAGGAGGTGACAGGATGAGATAAGGCCAGGTACCAAGGCATAGTGGGCCCCTGGGAATCGGTGACATGCTGTCCCTAGACATGGCAGGTCTGGCCCAGGCTGGCTGCTTGCAAGGGTCTCTCCTTTCAGCCACAGGTTGTCCATTAAAGCACTAGTCAGCAGACCTGGACTCTTGGAAGTGCCAGCTCTTATAACAAAGTAATCACCTTGATGGATGGAAGAATTTAAAAGAAGTTCCCCAGGATCAGGGTACTTGTGTAACCCTACTAAACATTGCCAAAATAAGCGGTGTGAGTGCTAAGTCACTTCAGTCATGTCCAACTCTTCGCGACCCCATGGATTATAGCCCGCCAGGCCCCTCTGTCCATGGGGATTCTCCAGGCAAGAATACCAGAGTGGATTGCCATGCCCTCCTCCAGGAAATAAGTTATCTCCATCATTTTGGGAGTCAGAGTAGTCACATCACTCATTTCCTAACATTAAATGTGATCAGTTTCAAATCCCCATCCAGCTGGCCAAGAAGAAAATTCAACTAGTCAAAATTGAACTTCCCTCTTCACCACCGCCTCTGCCAGCTGAACTGAGGTCATAAGCATTTACTCAGAGCAGGTCATCTGGAGAGAATCCTCTGGTTTTCCATTCCCACTGGCCATTACTAAAATGCTCTTTGTCCAAACTCACATATAGTCATCCATCTGTATTCATGGGAGACTGCTTTCAGGACCACTCCAGAATACCAAAATCTGTGGATGCTCAACTGCTTTGTGTAAAATGGCATAGTACAGCCAACCGTCTGTATCTAAGGATTCTGTATCCATGTGTTCTGAATTTGTGGACTCAAGCAACCGGCAGATATTGAGGGCTGACTGTAGTCCTTGAAGCCATATGATTTTGAGGTCTGAATGTCAGTCATATACACGGGGACCCCTGCTGGGTCTAAACACTCTGATGCCTTTCCTACAGAGAGGCTCCCAGGTGGCCTTCCTTAGCATTCCAGAGTTCTAGAAGTGGGTGTGCAGATTGTCATACACACACGCACTCCCTGGACGAGACTCTAGAGTGTCCTGGAGAACAATCAGTTAAAAAGAATCATTGAAATATAAATACATCTTCCTTTATCAGCTTGACTCTCCAACAAAATTGATCGACTCCCAGCACGCTTAATTCCAATGAAGCGCACGTTCCCAGTGCTATAAAAACGACTTTATCACGGTCAAGAAGAGAATGATTAAAAGAAATGAATATGTGGGTGATTGAATACAGGATGTCCAGTGACAGTGCAGGGAGGACGAGGATTGCTATCTCGGTTGAGCCTCTGCTGGGTTTATGGCCCTCCCAGGGGCTGCCCCATCTCTGAGCAGAGGTGGGATGGCCACAGAATAAAGGCTGCCCTGGCTACACCTGGCAGTCATCACCCAGCACACAGAACGGGGCCCCAGGGGAGGCCAGGGCTGACTGACTTGGTGCTTGTGTTTTCACTCAGATCTGTGCTTGCCTTCCATCCCTTGGGCTTCCCTTGGGCTTCCCTTGTGGCTCAGCTGGTAAAGAATCGACCTGGATTTGATTCCTGGGTTGGGAAGATCCCCTGGAGAAGAGAAAGGCTACCCACTCCAGTATTCTGGCCTGGAGAATTCCATGGACTGCATGGTCCATGGGGTCGAAAAGAGTGAGACATGACTGAGCCTACCAGGCTTCTCTGTCCCTGGGATTTTCCAGGCAAGAGTACTGGAGTGGGTTGCCATTCCAGGCATGGAACCCAGGTCTCCTGCATTGCAGGCAGACACTTTACCATCTGAGCTACCAGGGAACATATGATCCCTGGGAAGGGATGATCTCTTGGGAAGGGATGATCTCTTGGGAAGGGATCACCTTAGCCTGGCATGTGGGTGGAAGAATGCCTGTCTCCCTGTAGATCCCTGCTGCCCTCAGCTACAGTCCCAGGTTTTTTGCCCAGAATTCAAGGCCCTCCAAGACCAAATCCTATCCACCCCTGCTTCGGGCATTGCAGACTCACCTCCTCCAAGAGGCCTTCCCGGATCTCCCCGGGCGAGTTTGGGGTCCCTGCTCTGGAACTGCCAGAGTGCCTCCCGATCTTAAAATAGGGAGATACGCACTGAATGAAGCTAGGGAGAGCTGTGGGCTAGGAGTGGGGAGACTAGGGTCCTGGGGCTTGGTGTAGGACTAAGCAGAACTCACCCCCAAACCCTCTTCCCACCCTCCACCCGGGGCAGGAAAGGAGCTGGGCAGGGGGCTCCAGGTCGGCGACCACGTGCCATCCCCAGACCAGCACTCGACCGGAGCTGCCTGGAGCAGGAGAACAAAGGGCCCGGCGCGGGTCCGCGGCCCAGGGGAGCGCCCCCCTACCCCCCC
>SJYA01002112.1:4429444-4467879 GCA_006410615.1 Neotragus moschatus | reverse complement strand
CTGCGGGCACTAGCCACAGGCTGGGCCCCCAAGGTCGGGTCAGGTCGGGTCGGGTCTAATCCGATCCGGGTCCAGGTCTTGCGCCCAGGAGGGACGCCCGAGGGAGGATTTGGGGCGGGAGATCAGCGGGTGCTCCCTCGCTCTCTCCCCATACCCTCAATCCGATCCCCTCCCCCGCGCCTTCCGCGGTCAGTTAGAAGCATTGCTTTGGTTTTGCTGACCCGCTTGGAGCCGAGTAGAAAAGTATCTGTTGCCGCGAAAATGATTAAAGGTGGTGCTCGTGGGGGCGCGTTAGGGTTCCCTCCCCCGCCGCCCTGGGAGAGTCGGGGACCGAGAGGGAGAGGAGTTATGCCTGGGGACCCCAGAGGCCCCAGAACCTGGCAAACTGGACCCAACTTCGAGTGTTTCTGGACATACAGGGCACTGGGTGGGCCATCCTTTCTGACTCCTCTGGTTTAACAAACCCTGAGTCTTCACCACGGCGACGAGACCCCGTGGGACCAGCCTCTGCTCCTGCCGCAACCCACACTGACCACGGTGCCCTTTAACGCGCACCACGCCTTCAGTGTCCTTTCTGTTTCCTGGATCATGCTGACTGACGCTTTGGCTTTCACGATCTAGGGTCTCTGCGCGGGTTCCTCCTGTGTGGAAAGCTGTGGACCTCACTCTACCAAGACTCCTACCCTCTCGGCAGAATGTCACCGCCTCCAGAAGCCCTCCATGAACATCCTTTTGGAAGTAGAATTCCCCACTACCTTTTTAGTCCCTATGCCACCCTGTTGCTTTCCTTCTCTTTCAAGGCATGTGTCAAATTTTGTAATTAGACATTGATTGATTTAGAGCTTCCTAAGAGCAGGGCAGTCTGTCCCTCACTACCTCTTTCTTAAGTACCTGGCTGAGAGCTTGGCTTCCCCTCTTCCTCTTTCTTCCTGAGAAGTGAAGGTTCAAGGGAACCCGTGATGGAAGAGAAGGTGGCAGGGTGGACAGGTCAAGAAGTGCATCTCCTTGGCAGGTCCAGTCGGGGAAGGTGGGTGGGCTGGTTGTCTCTGACCTGGCTCCTGAGGCCCCCATGGCCATTCCAGCCTTAGGTTCCAAGTGCCTGGCACAGAAGGCTTCACCATCCCCCACAGGAGATACTAACCACGTGCCCAGTAGCCATTTGAGCCCCACTAGAGATGCGAAACAAGCGTACAATGCAGACTGAACTTTGAGTGTGAAGGAAAGAATGTAAAATAGCTCATTAATAACTTTTCATATTGATTCTGTGTTGAAATATTGACAATATCTTGTATCCGTTAACTTAAATAAAATATATTCTTAAAATTAACTTCACCTGTCTCATTTTTTTTTTTTTTTAATATGGCTGCTAAAAATGTAGAATGATATATGCGGGTTACATTTGTGACGGCCGTGTATTTTCTTTGGATGGTACTGAGATGAGTGTCTGATTGACTCCATAGGTCTGCCCCTCAGCTCCTGGCCAGCCACATTTAAGGGGAAGGGAATAAATGCTACCACTTGACAGTGAGTGTCCAGAAACTAGGGGGCCAAAGTGAACAGACCATTTCTTCCAGCCTACACCTAAAGATGGGCTGCTGTGTCCTGCCCCTGCGGAACGGTGGGAGCAAACCCAGATGGGTTTCACATGGATCACCTACCTCTTCCCACTTCTTGTAAATTTTCACTGACTCCATTGAGCACTGAGTTGGTTCACCTCCAACCTCCATTTCCTCATTCTCCCTCTAATACAACCAGCCACCTGGTTATACAAATTTGAGTTGAGTTCAGTTCACACTGGACTCTTCCATATTGCAATAGTATGTTACTATTTTACATTACAATAAAAGTCATCCTTCCCACATTCAACTAGCATCTGGCTCTGTTTACCTTTGACAGAGGACACCTAGGGAAAATTGGCAGGGGCTGGCATGTGTGTGTGCTAAATCACCAGTCGTGTCTAACTCTTTGTGACCTCCATGGACGATAGCCTGCCAGGCTCCTCTGTCCATGGGATTCTCCAGGCAGGAATGCTGGAGTGGGTTGCCATGCCCTTCTGCAGAGGATCTTCCTGACCCAGGGATCAAACCCACGTCTCTTGTGTCTCCTGCATTACAGGCAGATTCTTTACCTCGGAGCCACCAGAGAAGCCCCAACAGTGGCTTGGCTGACCCCAGGTCTGGGTTCCTTGGCTCCAAGGGCCATTCACAAGAATCCAGTCTCCTCCAGGTCTCTCTCTGAATGCTCAGTCTTACCCTCCAGATAAAGGCAGTGGTCTCTAATTTAATCATATACAAATCACTATCAAAATGTTGGCTTTATCTGTGTGCCAGCCACACTATTAATTATTTTCTTAATATTTTTCTTTAAATTGGTTCAACTCTTTTACTTTTTCAACTACTTACTAAATTTCAACTTTTACCCTTTTTACATTTATTTAAAAGGGAATTCATATTACTGCCATAAATGCAAAACCAGTATCTCTGGCCATAAAGGTAAGATATCTATAAAGATAAATACAATGAAAGAACCATAATGCTACTAAAATCAAGCCAGTCAAGGCTGCTTGCTTTCTCCTTAAAAAAAAGTTCCGGGGCTCCCCTGGTTGCTCAGTGGTTAAGAATTCGCCTGCGACTGTAGGAGGCATGGGTTTGATCCCTGGTCTGGGAAGATTCCACATGTCCCGGAGCAGAGAAGCTCGCGTGCCACAACTATTGGTCCTGTGCTCTAGAGCCCGGGAAACACAGCTGCTGAGTCCACACACTGCAGCCACTGAAGCTGGCAATCTCCAGAGCCTGTGCCCCACAACAAGAAAAGCCACCACAATGAGAAGGCTGTGCTCCACCACTAGAGAAAAGTCCATGCAGCAAAGAAGATCCAGCACAGCCAAAAATAAATAAATAAATAATTTTTTTTTTAAAGGAGATCAGGAGTGCTAGGCTTGTGTTGAAGACATACCAGCATCAAGCTGCTACTTTCTTCTCTGCCAAAGCAGAGTTTCAGTATGACTAAAGAGGGCGTGTCCTCCTCACAGTAAGATTTATATATTTGAAGCCAGGACAGAGCAGTAACCTGTGCAGGGGATTTAAAATCCAGGCCTGGAAGTAGTATATCAGGTGAGGTCACTGAGAGCTGATTTTCTGAGCTAAATGATAACAGGACTAGTCAGAATAATAGAGATTACTCGCTGTGCAGTTATGCGCCTCGTACCCTGTTGGCCACTAAAAACATTACTTTATTTAATTCTCGCATCAACTCGGTTTCTCAGTGCTTTTGACCACTGCCAGGTATCTTGCCTCTCACCTTGAAGAAAGGTCTGGTATTTGCATCCAACACGGACGTGTTGGTGACAGGGGCTGCCAGGGTTGCGAAGATACAGCCTGCTGTGGCTATCGCCACTTGGCATCCAGAACTGGTGGCTTGATGGCGTGCAAGAGCAGGCTCTCCCATTCACAATCAGTGTGACTGGGGAAAGTCACTTCACCTTTCTGAGCCTCAGTTTTCCCATCTGTCAATGGGGCCAGCCTGGGGCTCTCCCCTCCTGGCCTGATTCAGATTCAAGTTGAAATGAAGGGCAGGGAAAGCACTTTGTCTGTGATCTCTGTGATGGTGATTGGCTTAGGAGCCTCTTGCTGATGATCACTGCAGAAACTCCCTCCCCCAAAACACAGTGCCGAAGCCATACGCGTGAGTAGTAAAAGATGCTTAATAAGAAATCAGGGCAAACACCGAGTACTTCCTATATTGTATCACTGTTACTGCACACATAGTGACTAATTGATACCTTATCACAGTTCTACAGGGAAGCATTTATTTTCATTCTCATTTTGCAGAGTGGGAAACTGAAGCACAGAGAGGTCAAGTAACTGGCCCAAGCTCACCCTGCACGAAGTGGCAGAACTGGATTTGAACCCAGGCAGCTGGGCTTGATCATCAGTCCCTTCACCACAACTCTGGTGCATCTTTACATTTACAACAAACCAGACATTGTTGTTGTTCAGTCACAGAGTCATGTCCAACTCTTTGTGACCCCACTGACTGTAGCTCACCAGGCTCCTCTGTCCATAGGATTTCTCAGGCAAGAATTTCCTTCTCCTGGGGATCCTCCTTCTCCTCTGGACCCAGGGACTGAACCCGTGTATCTTGCATTGGCAGGCTGATTCTTTACTGCTTGAGCCACCAGGGAAGCCTCAAATTAAATGACTCAGTGGTTAACAGAGTTGGGGCAAATCCCCTGTTTAATGAAGCCCTGATTGGTTTAAAGTAAAAATATTCTAATTATGATGAGAAAGGAGAACGTCTTTAGGCAAGGTAGTGTTTACTGTCCGCTCTGGTGATTACAAGCCCTCCAGTTCTGGTTGGCAGGCAGAGTCAAGGATTGAGACAGCAATGAAGGAAGAGCTCTGAGCTCATTGGAGAGAGAACCTGAGTGCTAGCCCGGGGCCNAATATTCTAATTATGATGAGAAAGGAGAACGTCTTTAGGCAAGGTAGTGTTTACTGTCCGCTCTGGTGATTACAAGCCCTCCAGTTCTGGTTGGCAGGCAGAGTCAAGGATTGAGACAGCAATGAAGGAAGAGCTCTGAGCTCATTGGAGAGAGAACCTGAGTGCTAGCCCGGGGCCAAGCTGCTGCTGCTGCTGCTAAGTCGCTTCAGTCGTGTCCAACTCTGTGCGACCCATAGACGGCAGCCCACCAGGCTCCCCCGTCCCTGGGACTCTCCAGGCAAGAACACTGGAGTGGGTTGCCATTTCCTTCTCCAGTGCATGAAAGTGAAAAGTGAAAGTGAAGTCGCTCAGTTGTGTCTGACTCTTAATGACCCCCCGTGGACTGCAGCCTACCAGGCAAGTATTTGTTCTCCCTGAGTCTCCAAACACAACAACAGCAACAACAGCAAGCGCTCACAGGTGCCAAAAACCGCGCCTGGCATTTACCATGCCTCTCAATGGGCTTCTGAGATTTGAATCATCACCTTCACTTAGGGGGTGGACCCATAGAGGTTCAAGATTGTGACGAACCTTCTTGGGAGTGTGGGCAGGGGGTGTTCCTGGCCAGAGAGGAAGGCTGAGGGGGTCTCTGGGCAGAGAGGGGGAGGGACGGGACCATCCTGGTCTGTTTCACGGCTGTGAATAGTTAAGAGGCAATTACGATGCTAATTTGCAGAGCTAATGACTAGCTCGGAGAGAGGGGGAGCTGGGAGAGCTGTCTGCCAGAGCTGCCAGTCAGTGCCCTGCAGGCACAGTTCCCTTGAAATCCCTGGACCGTGGCTGAGTCTAGGGAGAGACACTGACTTCTTTTCCCTGAAACGTCATGGCCCCTGGTCCCAGACAAGACTCATCTCTGCCAAGTCCTTCCTCAGTGTCCCTCAGGATGAAAGCAGTGTTGCTAGGACTTTAGGCCAGTGATCAGGAGGCAGCTGCAGGCTCCAGGGACCAAGAAAGGTATTCAGGAAGGACTTCCCCAGCGGTCCAGTGGTTAAGAATCCTCCCGCCAGTGAGGGGACACAGTTTGATCCCTGGTCCTAGAGGGTCACACACGCCACGGAGCAACTAAACGTGTGCGTGGCAACGATCGAGCCAGTGCTCTAGACCCATGAGCCGCAACTACTGAAGCTACTGCCTAGAGGTCATGCTCCACAACAAGAGAAGACCCCGCAATGAGAAGCCCGTGTACCGCAATGAAGAGTAGCCCCTGCTCTCTGCAACTAGAGAAGGCCCGCAGCAACGAAGACAAAGCACAGTCAAAAATAAATAAACCTTAAAAAAAGATGCTCAGGGAATTTTTTCATCTTCCCCCTCCCTGGAACAAAAACAAAAATAACCATAGTACTCACAAAACAAGATATATTTATCTTGTTGGAGGCAGGCAGTCTGTGACTCACTAGCCCTGTGGGTTTGGGCAATATACTTTACTTCCTGTGCCTCAGTTTCCTCATCTGTAAAATGGGGATGAAAAAATGCCTATCTCATAAGGCGAGTATCAAGTTTAATTGACACAATGCCCATAAAGCCCTTGGCGTGATACTGAAAGTGGAATAGAGGTCACTGTGGGCAGGGTCATGGGGATGTCACCCCGAGTAAGATGCACAGGGTCCCAGGCTTGTGGTGGAGAAAGAAACAATTAAACAAGTGATCAGAGAACAACATGAAAGGCACTGCAGTGGGCAAGGTTAAGGGGGCTGTAAGCTCATAGTGATGGAGGGGCATAATCAGGATGAAGGTGAGGAGTGGCAGGTAGGGAGGGCTTCACGGAAGAGCAGGTATCTCAGAAAGGCCAAATGTGGAACAAAGATTTTCAGATAAAGACTGGGGTAAAGGGGTAGAGGGTGGAGATTCCTTCTCCATCACTGTTTCATCAGCAAATCCATCAGTGCCAGGCAGAGCCCTCTCCAGTCATCACACACATGAAATTGACTCAGAAGTCACAGCTCACTAGGAAGTCAGGGCTCGGGGACTGAACTGTAGGAGGGGTTCGTGTGACACTGGCACACATCATGGGCATATCAGAACAAGAGAATTGCCCACAATTAACTGTGACTAGGTCCCCGTGACTGATGCTGGAACACGTGGCAAAAGAGTGGGAGTGGGAGAGAGGAAAAGGACAGATGTTGGAATGAACTGCTGCCAAAAGCTAATGGTAAGGATCCCACTGCCAATGCAGGAGACACAACAGACGTGAGTTCGATTCCTGGGTCAGGAAAAGCCCCTGGAGGAGGGCATGGAAACCCACCCCAGGATTCTTGCCTAGAGAATCCCACGGACAGAGGAACCTGGCGGGCTGCAGTCCATGGGGTTGCAAAGAGTCAGACGCAACTAAAGAGGCTGAGCACACATGCACGCGGCCGGAAGAGAGGGAGATTTCCTCCTCCCTCGAGCTCCTGTCAAGGGGGCTCCAATGAGGAGGAAGACTGTGAAGGCATCAAGGGGTGAGTCCCTCCATGTCACAGAAGGCCTTTCATGGCTCCTCCCCCTCCTCTTGTTAATCCAGGGCTTCTCAGGCGTGAGCACACACCAGAGCCACCTGAGGACTTGCTAAAACATAGCTTCTGGTCCTGGCCCTGAGGTTTCTCGTTTAGTAGATTTGGGGTCAGACCCCAAAATTTGCATTTCTAACAAGTCCCCGGGTTGCCAATGTTGCTGTTCAGTGTACTCCACTCTGAGAAACCTAGTTCCCCAGCCTCATCTCCTGCCATTTCATCCCATGCCCCCTACAAACCACAACTTTGCCCCCTCCCCATGCCTGCTGCCCATCATCAGTGGGTTTTTGGGTTTTGTTTTGTTTTAACCTTTTGGCTGTACAGCATGTGAGATCTTAGTTCCCTGACCAGGGATCAAACCCACACCCTCTTCATCGGAAATGAGCCATCTTAGCCACAGGACTGCCAGGGAATTCTCTATCAGTGGTTTTGATGTATGGTAAAGGCCAAGAAAGTCTGACCCAACCACACAGAACGAGACAACGGAATCCTGAACTCAATTGACTAGGAGACATGAAAAATCAAAACAAAACCTAAACTAAAACGAACCCTCTGAAGCTAGTTTCCACGGAAGGACTCAAGTAAGAATGTACATCTGTGGTCCTCTCTGCTCCAGCCCTCGTGGGACCTATCTGAACACCTTGTTTTCCAACCTCTCTCCGCATTCAAGCAGGCCCAGGAGAGTTAGCCAAAGAGGGCAACAGACAGTGCGGCTCAAGAGGCACGTGTATGACATGCGTGTCTCTATTCCCCTCGCCTCCCCACTGCAGACATCACTAATCATTCACAGCTCGCTGGAACTGACTTAGCATCAGAATCTTTCCCAGTGTGGTCCAGACACCCACTTCCAAATAAGCAGACCTGGTACCCAAATTTAAAACTATGTGTACTGGTCAGGAACAGAGGATGCCTTCCTCACTGACTCTCTTGACTCTTCTAATTACAAATTACTTCTATTCATTACCTGCTTCTGTCTCGGTTCCTGGTTCCATTCTCCTGCATCCCTGCCACCTCTTCATACTCCCAGTCATACAGAAATTTAGACTTCAACTCTTTTGAGTGGCCTTTTACTTTGGAGCTTAGTACAAGGCCCAGCAACATCAGATACCTAAGCCATGTTGTTGTTACCTGGGAGTCTCTGAGTGAAAAAAAGCAAGTTTTCCTAGTGTCTCAGTTATTGTTGCCTAATAAGCTGCTCCAAAACTTACTAGCTTTTAGAGAACTCTATACTTCGAAAAGATACATGCACTCCAATGCTTACTGCAGCACTGTTTACAATAGGCAAGACACAAAAGCAACATGAAGTCCACTGACAGAGGACTGGATAAAGATGTGGTGTATATATATATATACAATGGACTCTTACTCAGCCAAAAAAGTTATGAAATATTGATATTTTCAATACCATGGATGACCTAGAGATTATCATACTAAGTGAAACAAGTCAGAGAGAGAAAGACAAATATCATATCACTTTTATGCAGAATGTTAAAAGATGATATGAATGAACTTATTTACAAAACAGAAACAGGCTCAGACTTTAAAGATAATCTTATGATTATCAAAGGGGAAATGTGGGGGAATAAATTAGGAGTTTGGATTAATATATACACACTGCTGCTGCTGCTGCTGCTAAGTTGCTTCAGTCGTGTCCAACTCTGTGCGACCCCATAGATGGCAGCCCACCAGGCTTCCCCATCCCTGGGATTCTCCAGGCAAGAACACTGGAGTGGGTTGCCATTTCCTTCTCCAATGCATGAAAGTGAAAAGTGAAAGGGAAGTCGCTCAGTCGAGTCTGACTCTTCATGACCCCATGGACTGCAGCCTACCAGGCTCCTCTATCCATGGGATTTTCCAGGCAAGAGTGATGGAGTGGGTTGCCATTGCCTTCTCCACTGACTCTTTGAGACCCAGTGAATTGTAGCCCAATCTGTTCATGGGATTCTTCAGGCAGAATGCCAGAGTAGGTTGCCATGCCTTCCTCCAGGGGATCTTCTCAACCCAGGGATCAAACCCACATCTCCTGTGCTTCCTGCATTGCAGGTGGATTCTTAACAGCTGAGGCCCTAGGGAAGCCCAAATCATATTATACTCGAATATAAAATTAAAATTTAAATTTAAAAAGTACTAGCTTAAAGCAACAGTGGTTTTATTTGCTCATCATTCTGTGGGTCAAAGCTTTGGTAGGGTTCAGCTAGATGCTTCTTCAGCTTCCGGAGCCATCATATGGCTTTCTCACATGGCTGGCAAATGGTACAGATTTCAGGAGGGTCTTTCCATGTAGCTGCTCGGGCTTCCTCACATCATGGTGACTGGATTCCAAGAAGGAGCGTTTCAAGTGACAAAGGCAGAAGCTGTTGACCTCCTAGGATCCAGTTTCAGAGCTACACAGTGTCACATACTACTGGCCAATTGGGCCATAGAGTCAGCACTCACTTAAGAAGAAGGGAAATAGACTCTATTTCTCCAAGAGAGGAGTGGCAAAGAATTTGCACCATTTTTAAGCCACCAAATCTGGAGAGTTTAAGATTATGGTATCCAGTACACGCTCAATAAGGTCTTCAGTAATGGTGGCTCAGTGGTAAAGAACATGCCTGTCAATGCAGCAGACTGGGATTCAACCCCTGGATCAGGAAGATCTCCTGGAGAAGAGAATGGCTACCCTCTCCAGTACGATTGCCCGGGAAATCCCATGGACAGAGGAGCCTGGCGGGCTACAGTGCATGGGGTCGCAATGAGTCGGACATGACTTAGTGACTAAATAACAACAACAGCAGGTGCTCAATAAATATTTCTTTTTTAAAAATTAATTTTTCCAATTTATTTTTGACTGCACTGAGTCTTTTGTTGTGGGCTTTCTCTGCTTGCAGAAGCGGGGGCTACTCTTCATTGTGACCCAAGGGCTTCTCGTCGTGGCGGCTTCTCTGGTTGCAGAACACAGGCTCTAGAGCACAGGCTCGGTAGTTGTGGGACGTGGGCTTAGTTGCCCCGAGACACGTGGGATCTTAGCTTTGAGACCAGGGACCAAACCTGCATCCGCTGCATTGGCAGGCAGCTTCTTAACCAGTGGATCACCAGGGAAGTCCACAATCAAGATGGGTTTTTTTAAAATTAATTTATTTTTTATTTGAAGGATAAAATTTTTTTTACAGAATTTTGTCATTTTCTGTCAAACAGCATATGAATCAGCCATAGGTGTACAAATGTCCCCTCCCGCAATCAATATTTTTTAAGTGAATGAATAAATCGATATTATTGCCAGGACTGGCTGGGCTGTCGCAATTCATCCTGTAACCCAGATCCCAGGCCTGCCCCACATTTCCTTACACAAACCCAGACTTAGGTCCTGACCCAACTGCATGCTACTGTAGGGTGATTGGTGGATTCCTACACCCATCCTGGTATGTGGGCGGGACGAAGGAGGTGCAGGCCTTAAGAATGGGGACCCCACCAAAGGGTATGGGTAGAAGCTCCCTGGAAATTAGTCATACTTGGGGGCGGGGAGTCAGGGCTGCCCCAGACCATTTCTATCTTGTTGATGTGGAATTGGAGAAAATACTGATTTATTTATTTTTTTTTTTTTGAGCACTGGAGACAGAGAGCAATCTGGGTTGCTATGCAACCAGTGCCTGTGCCCAGCTGATAACACCAGAGGAATTAACTGTCCTTGTCCTGCACAGGCTTTGGAGGAGGGGGCTGATGCTGCCTCCCAGCACCCTAGCCTCAGCCCCCCACCAGCTCAGTTTCTGGCCCAGCTACGGATGGGGGAGTCTGGCCTCTCTTGCTTCACAAAGAACAACCAAGGGAGTCCCTTGCCTCATGCCAAGGAGGAGGGCATTGCAGAGTGTAAGGAGGGGACTGCCTGGGGGTCTCTTGGACACAGGGCATCCTTGTCTTCTTTGATCTGCTAATGAGCTGTGAATTAAAGACAAACACAAACTCAGAGGGAGGCTGGAAAGAGGGCAAGGCTGGTGAGGGCCTGGCCCAGAGTGAGGACAAGATGGGCAGAATGGGGACGCCTCCTGGGGCAGCAGCAGAACACAAACACTGCCGCGGCCGGGGCTCAGCCGGCTCTACCCACAAACAAGCCCCCAAGGCCCGGGAGAGGCAGGCCAGGCAGGGATGGGATGTCCCAGTGGGCAAGGGAGAAGGGGGTGGGCAGGAAGAGCCTGGGCATCCTCAGAGGAACAAGGACTCTCATCCTCAGAGTCTAAGGAGCAGAGAGAAGCCTGTATAGGGACTCAGGGAGGAGTCATCAGGGGGAGACTCAGGGAGACATATTTAATGTGTTCATCTCCCCACTGGATCGTCACCTTGAGGACAAAGACCATGTAATATAAGGAGTTCCGAGTCAGACCTGCATTCAGATCCAGCCACTTATATAGCTGTGGAACCTTGAGCCAACCACTTTACCTCCCTGAACATCAAGCTTCTCAGCCACAAAAAAGGAGAATAATAGCTCAACAGATGTGTCATAAGAATAGGACATGATCATGTATTTGGTTTAACCACAAGCTGCTTTTCTGTGAGTGAAAACCAGTTGAGTATCAGCTCAGCCTAACGTCCAGCACTGAGCAGCGTCCCACACCCAGAACATACTCCGTAAATAGAAGCAGCTATTGATCCCTGGTATTGTACTGGGTGGTACTCCAGTGCGTGTGTTCAGTGGATGAATGAATGAATGAAGAAGAGCAGGCTAGGGACAGCAGAGGCTGAGTAGCCCGTGGCTGGTCCCCGGAGCACAGAAGATGCTGAGAGGTGATAAGGGCATCCCCCCGGGTCAGCAGGGAGCGATTTTCACAGCCCCTGCCTTTCTCCTCCTCCCTCCTTGGCCCCTCACTCCCTCCCCCTGCCTCTGGATGCCCTCTGTTTGTTTCTCTCTCTTGCCCCATTTACTGAGCAAAAGTCTTGTTTTCAGGTTACCATGGTTACCATTTACTTGCACACTTACTCTGTGCTGGGCTCCAATCTAAGCACTTTACAGACATTAACTCATCTACTCTGAACAATCACCTAACTTGAACCTTATTTTTAACCCTTTGAGATAGGGTTTGACATCTCTTATTTTATCGAGGTATAATGTGTGTACAATAAAACACACCCCCATCTCAGTTTACAGTTCAGCGAGTTTTGGCAAATGTATACATCCATACAGCCACTACCTAGGCAAGAGGCAACATTTTTGGAATTTGCCTGGTGGTCCAGTGGTTAAGATTCTTTCTTCCAATGCCAGGGGCTCAATCTCTAGGGGTTCGATCCCTAGTCAAGGAATTAAGATCCCACATGCTGTGCAGTGAGACAAAAAAAAAAAGATGCCAAAGTCTCATCACCCCAGAAAGTTCCCTCCTGCCCTTTGCAGTCAAGCCCCCCACGGAGTCTCCTACCCATCCCTCTTCACTAGCTGCCACTGAAGTGCTTTTTGTCACTGTAAATGTGTTTGACTTTTCTAGCATTTTGTGTGGGAATCATACAGTGCGTACATTTTTTGTCTGATTTCTCTTATTTATCATTAATTTCTCCCTTTTAATTACTGAGCTACTGTTATGGATTGAATCATGTCCATACCCCACCCCCTGAAAATTCAGTGGTTAAAGTCCTAACCCCCAAGATGATCGTATTTGGAGACCAGAGATAAAAGGGGCAATTAAGGCATCACTGACTCAATGGACATGAGTTTGAGCAAGCTCTGGGAGTTGGTGATGGACAGGGAAGCCTAGCGTGCTGCGGTCCACGAGGTCACAAAGAGTCGGACAGAACTAAGCAAATGAACTGAACTGAACTGAACTGAAGGTTAAATTAGGCCATAAACGCCTGATGTCTTTATAAGGAGAGGAAGAGACTAGCGGGGAGGCACAGGCAGGGAGGAAAGACCACGAGAGGAAGCAGCAAGAAAGCAGCCGTCTGCAAGGTTAGGAAAGGGACCTCGGGAGAAATGAAACGTGCCACAGCTTGATCTTGAACTTCCAGCTTCCGGAATTGTGGAAACTGATGCCCCAGCTGGAGCCCGGGAGACCCTGCCAGGGTTAAGAAAGCAAGGAAGGGGGAGGAGGCCTGGGAAGTTCCTGGGAAGGACTGCCCCCCATCTTTGCCCTCAGAGGCCAGGATACAGCAACGTTCAGCAGGAGCCCAGCTAGAGGAGTAGTCAGTGCCCCACAGGCTGAGGGAAGACTGGGAGCAGGAGATATGCAGGGGGAGACTGCCGAACAAAAGACGCTGCTGAGGACTTGGGACAGGCGCTGCCTCAAGGAACCTCAGTCTGCCTGTCACTGCAATGGGCGTGATAATTCTCTTCCTGATCCATGGAGCCGGAAGAGATTTTAAAGAGAATGAGAGGAACTTCCTTGGCAGTCTAGTGGTTACGAGTCAGCAGGGGACAATTTCTGTGGTTCAGTCCTCAGTCTGGGAAGATGCCATATGTTGTGAGGCGACTAAGCCCGAGTGCCGAAACTACCAAAGCTCACAGACTCGAGAGCCTGTGCTCCACAGCAAGAGAAGCCACCACAAAGAGAAGCCAGCACACCACAATAGAGACCCAGTGCAGTCAAAAATAAGTAAATAAATAAAATTTTTTCAAAAATAAAAGAGAATGAGAGGACTGGAGTCCCATGTTGCCATGTCAGTGAAGTGGGGAGTGGGGAGACTGGTCACCTCCATTGCACAGATGATAAAGCTGAGACCCAGGAAAGAGAAGGGACACCGGGGTCTGGGCCAGCCCACCACGAAGCGCCACCGCTGCAGGCTGAGACACTGTCTCCAGGTCTGGGCTCTGAGAATGGCTCTGGGCCTTTGTGCCTCCGACACCTGCCTCCCAAACAGGCTGTAAGCCCTGATATCGTGTCCAGTTTCCTGGACATCTCCCTGGAATGTAGTGGGGCTCCTGACACACAGATGGTACCCAGTCAACATCTGTGGAATTAACAAATAAATCCATGAACAGTAGCCATGCTTTTCAAAGGGGCATATGAGTAGCCTGGCAGAGTGCCAGAGAGCACCCCTTCTTGGAATGTCCCTTTTGTTCAGAGTATGGGGGAGATAATCATGCAACAGTTATCATTCTGGGGGATAATTTTTAGTTGTCGTAAAGTAAAAACACCAGGATGATGGTTTCTTTAAAAAAAAAAATTAAAGATAGGATAACCATATGAATCAACAATTCCACTCTCCGGTCTATATCCCAAATAATTAAAAATAGGGACTCAAACACTCATGCTCATTGCAACATTATTCACAATAGCCAAAAAGTGGAAAACAGCCCAAAGTCCATCAATGGGTGAACAAATAAACAATATGCAGTCTATGCATACAAGGAAATATTACTCAGACTTTAAAAGAAAGGAAATTCTGACACGTGCTACAACATGGACGAACCTTGAAGACGCTGCACTAAGTGATACAAGCCAGACACAAAAGAACAAGCACTGGGTGAGCCCAGTTAGACAAAGTGCGTAGAGTAGTCAGATTCACCGAGAGCGAAGCTGGAACGATGGTTACTGGTAGGGGCTGGAGGGAGAGGGGAACAGGGAGTTTCTATTTAATGGACACAGAGTTTCTGTTTGGGAAGATAAAAAATTTCTGGGGGTGGATGGCAATGATGACTGCACAACAATGTGAATGTACTTAATGTCACTGAACTGTACCCCTAAAAATGGTTAAAATGGGTACATTTTATGTATATATTTGAGTAGTGGTAAAATACACACAACTCCACAGCACTGAAATCATCAGCATGGGTGATCAGGGTCACCTTTCTATCTCAGTGGGTGAGCCTGGTGGTCAAGGTCATTGTCCACACTGAGTGACCCCTGGGGAGCTCCGGCCCCGAGGTCCAGGCTGTAAGTTGGATGGAGAAGTCAGGGAGGGAGGAGGTGGGCTGATTTAAAGGAGCCTGATCAGTCAGCTGATTTTCCCAGTGTTCCAACTCTGTCAAACTGGTACTTCCTTTCCTTCACCGTATCTCTTGAGTGTGTGCCAAGAGCAGATTTAGGGACTTCCCCGGTGGGCTGGTGGTTAAGAACCCGCCTTCCAATGCAGGGGATGAGGGTTTAATCCCTGGTCGGGGAACTAAGACTGCACATGCCTCAGGGGAACTACTGAACACATGAGCTACAATTAAGATCTCATGTGCTGTAACTAGAACTCGATATATTAAAATATAAATGAATGTATATTTTTTAAGAGCAGATTTACCAGAACGGACATGGCAGGGATGAGGCGCCCAGAGGCAAACCACGCCCCTGGGGTCTGGGGTCTGGAGCATCTAGGCCAAGAGGAAATACACAATGCCTGCATCTGTCAGATGGACTGAACGTGCTCCAGGGAGTTGGAAAGGATGAAACCTGAAAAGCTCTTTGCACAGGACTTGGCCCAGAGCAAGATCCTACGAGATACCAGTTGCCGTTCTTACTTTGCTTCAGTTCATTTTTATTTTTCCCTTTTACTCTCATAGAAGGTAAAGACGAACCAAGTCAGTTGGCCATGATGTTTGGGGGGGTTCTGTGAAAGGAGTAGGCAGTTTTATTTTGAATTTCTTTCCAACATAGGAGAAAAATCTCACTGAGAAAGCAAAGTGGAGTTTGGCTAACCGTGATTTCTCTGCACTTCCCCACCCCCACCTCAGTCAAGGGCCTGCTCTAACATTAACCGCCGCCCTCTCTGCAATTTGTGCCCCCACCCCATGACTCACACTCCTCAGAACTGATTGTTCACCGGCCTCCTCAGTCCAAAGCTCTTGATGGATTTGGTAATTGGAGTAATTACGGTAATTTTACCTTAAAGACAGGCAGCTGCAGATTCACTATTGGGGAGCCCCCTCCCTGGGCCCCCTGCCAGCCAGTGTTCAGGGACAATGAAAGTGGCTCCCCATCCCCTCCCCCAGAAGGCAAAGTGGCTGGGGTGAGAAGAGGGGTTCTCAATAGAAGGCTCTCCCACCCTCTGAGCAGCCCCCAGAGGGGGCAGGGAGCAGCAGGATGGGTTTGCCAGGAATCTTTCATTTCTACCACCCTAGCCTTGGTTCCAGGGACGTGCAAAGCACAGCAGCGGATGTCAGCTTGTTTCCCACCCAGACTTGACAATCAGGACAAAAGACCCTCCCCTTCCAAGTCTGTGGATGAAGTCCCTTATAGATCATGATGGCACATATCCTGCAAGATCCAGGTGAGGGGCAAGCAGCGGTGTGGACCCTGGGAGGTATAGGAGGAGAGTTTGCAGGTTCAGAAGGTAAAGAATCCGCCTGCAATGCAGGAGACTGGGGTTCGATCCCTGGGTCAAGAAGATTCCCTGGAGAAGGGAATGGCAACCCACTCTGGTATTCTTGCCTGGAGAATCCTATTGACAGAGGAGGCTGGCGGGCTACAGTCCACGGGTTGGTAAAGAGTCAGACACAACTGAGCAACTAACACTTTCACCTGCCCACAGCCAGGTACCAGGCCCTCCGCTCAGAGCCTCCACCCTTCAGCCCCCTTCCCGCTGAGCCTGGGCTGCCCTGCCCCCAGAAGAACTTTCCCTTTCACACTAGTGCCCTTAAGATGCCAAGAGCCAAGTGTGGGGAGGGGAGGACATGGGAGGTGAGATCTCTTCTGATTTCAAGGTTAGAAGGCTTCCCAGAAAGGAAGGACTTCAGTGAAGGTCTGGAAGAATATATGGGACCCTTTGAAAGGGCCTGGGGCAGTAGCCAAAACCCAGAGCAGACCAACTGACGTCCCATGCCAGAGCATTGGGGCCAAATGTAGATTTGCTAAGAGCAAACCTGGGAATGGTCTCAGAATTCTCAGGCCCCTGATCTGGTAGACTTAAACCCTTCCAGGCCAATTATACAGAGTGAAGTAAGCCAGAAAGAAAAGCACCAATACAGTATACTAACTCATATTTATGGAATCTAGAAACATGGTGATGATAACCCTGTATACGAGACAGCAAAAGAGACACAGATGCATGGAATGGACTTTTGGACTTTGAGGGAGAGGGAGAGGGGCGGAAGGTTTGGGAGAATGGCACTGAAACATGTGTTCTGTTGTGTGGGAAATGAATCGTTGGTCTATATTCAGCACAGGATACAGGATGCTTGGGACTGGTGCACGGGGATGATCCAGAGAGTTGATGTGGAGTGGGAGGTGGGGGGAGGGGATTCAAGATTGGGAACTCATGTACACCTGAGATGAAAAAAAATAAAAATAAAAAATAAAATACAATAAACCCTTCCAGGCAGGACTTACCTGGTAGTCCAAGGCAGGGGATCCAAGTTCAATCCCTGGTTAGGGAACTAATACTGCCTAGGGGGGCGACTAAGCTCGCTCACCACAACAAAAGGTCCGGTATACCACAACAAAGGATCCTGTATACCGCAACTAAGATCCAAGACAGTCAAAAATAAACATAGTTTTTAAAAATAAATAAATTAGTAAACCCTTCCGGTCTTCCCAAACCCCTTTGGATCCGGTTCCAGTCTCTTCCCAACCTGCCCACTGTCCCCTTGACCTCTCTCAGCTCCAGCCACACCAACCTTTGAGGATCTCCTCCACTCAGAGCCTAACACACACTGTTCCTCCTGCCCAGAGTGGTCTTCCACCTCTCACTGTTCATCTTTCAAGTTCAGCCTCCTGGAAAACTTCAGAGCTAGTCCATTTCCCCTCACTTTCATCTCCCTCTCCACAATTGTAATTAGCAATACCACAGTAATCAGCAAATAGCAATTTGTGGGATGCGTCATTTTAACTTCTTTNGATTCAAGATTGGGAACTCATGTACACCTGAGATGAAAAAAAATAAAAATAAAAAATAAAATACAATAAACCCTTCCAGGCAGGACTTACCTGGTAGTCCAAGGCAGGGGATCCAAGTTCAATCCCTGGTTAGGGAACTAATACTGCCTAGGGGGGCGACTAAGCTCGCTCACCACAACAAAAGGTCCGGTATACCACAACAAAGGATCCTGTATACCGCAACTAAGATCCAAGACAGTCAAAAATAAACATAGTTTTTAAAAATAAATAAATTAGTAAACCCTTCCGGTCTTCCCAAACCCCTTTGGATCCGGTTCCAGTCTCTTCCCAACCTGCCCACTGTCCCCTTGACCTCTCTCAGCTCCAGCCACACCAACCTTTGAGGATCTCCTCCACTCAGAGCCTAACACACACTGTTCCTCCTGCCCAGAGTGGTCTTCCACCTCTCACTGTTCATCTTTCAAGTTCAGCCTCCTGGAAAACTTCAGAGCTAGTCCATTTCCCCTCACTTTCATCTCCCTCTCCACAATTGTAATTAGCAATACCACAGTAATCAGCAAATAGCAATTTGTGGGATGCGTCATTTTAACTTCTTTCCTCCTTTACGAGGCTATCAACTCTGAGACGAAGGTCTGTGCTAATTCAGTGCTCCATCCCCAGTGTCTGGCTCTCAACAGAAATTTTTGTTGATTGCACGTTGGAGGTTTTCATCAGGCAGAAATGGGGTGGAAGGGCATTCTCAGAAGAGGGAACAGCACAAGCTAAGGCTCTGAGGCCAAAGAAGAGACAGAGTAAGTTCAGAAAATGTGGGGCCAACGTGGGGAGCAGGGGAGGAGCAAGGGGACAAGGAGGAGTGACTCTGCTGCAGCTGAGGACAGAGTAGCCGGAGCCTGCATGGAAGGTGGGGTGAGGAAGGAGGGCTGGGGAATCTCCGGGAGGGAGTCTCATCCTCTTGGCCCAGCTGCCCCGACGATTTCTCTGCCCTGGCAAGCGATGCTCTAGCAACAGTGGCCACAGCTGCCACCTTTCCTTCCTTCTATATACAGACCCCTCCTCCTGGCTCTTTCGATGGCTGGTCTCTTCTCATCATTTTGATGTCGGTTCCAGCGTGGTCTCCTTGGAGAGATGTTTGGTAGCAGACACTCCACACACATCAGCCCCACCCACGCCCCTTGGCAGCCCCCCCTGATGGCTTCCGATTGCCAGCACCCAGGACTCTCTCTGCCCAGGGTTTCCTCTGACATAGGAAGATGCCCAACCTCGGAGTACGTGGGACAGGCCTGATGAGCTAGGGAGTTAATACCCCTGGGAGGAACACTCAACCCATCAAAGAAGAATCGGTGGATAACACTTCATCCTCTTTGCTCCTTGGTTGGCCTGCATTAGAGGCATATCTGCACATTTTCCCAGAAATCCCTGCAGCATTTAGCCCCAGCCTGAAGAAAAGGTACCTGAATCAAAATAGCCTGGAGTTAAAACTCCCCTCCTCCCTACCACTCTATGCAAAACAAAGAACTCTCTCACCTGAAGGAAAAAAAGTGGACATTAAGGTTGATTACACCCAGCTCCCAGCCGGTCCAGCCTCTAGCTGATCTCCAAAATTCCTTGCCCCAGCCTTTTAAGAGGAAAACTACTCCAACAACCTTGGAGAACAGGCCCCCTTAAGACAGTAGCTTTCCACATATATGCGTATGTGTACTTATTTTCTTGGGTTGGGGCAGCAGCTCACTAATCTGACAGCTGCCCCTTCTCGCCTCATTAATGGTGATCTGTTCCTGTAAAGTGCCCTTCTCTTTTTCTGAACCTCCCCTTCTCTAATTCCCTTACCCTACACAGCTGGTCATGGCTCTAACCTGCTCCAAAACGCACCCTTCACTGGCTCTGGCCTTTCCCCATCTCAGATCTCCGCTCTCACTGGGTCTTCCTGGGACCACCTCCCAAATACTTGTTCTCCAGCTCTTGGCTCAGAATCTGTTTCCAGGGGCCCCAAAGCTAAGACTCTTCTCTGGCCACTCAAAACAAAGATCCACTCACGTTCCCACCCCGTCCCCACCCCATTCTCTCTCTCCCCACCTCCCCAACCCCTCCCATCTCTCTTGTCTGCCTCATTTTCTCAGAAATTGATCACAATGTGAGATCATTTGTTCCTAAGTTAGTGTGCCTTTCTCAATAGTCTGTGAGTGCCCTGAGGGCTGAGACTCATCCTGTTTATTACCCTGGCCCCAGCCTGGCCCAGGGCTGGGATCACAGTGGGTATTTAATGTCATTGCCAAGCGACTGCAGACGCCCCCATTTCATCCTCCCCACTCTCGGTGTTGTAGCGATAGCACAAGAATCTCTCTCTTGGGCAAGTTACCTGCAGACCCGTGGAGTTTGGACTGGAGCCCTATCTCCCAGCCAGGCCCATGGTGGCCCTGTTTCAGTGCTGCCACCCTGGGGAGGCACTCACCTGAATGCCAGGTGAGACACTGCCTCCTCTGCTCAGTGGTCATTTACACCATTTGCCAGAGGAAGCGCTCCCATTGGAGGCCATCCGTTCTCCCACCTCAGAAGCTGGAGGCTGCAAGGGCTTGTTTTAGTCTGTTCCTACTGCCACAACAAAATGCCACAGGCTGCAGGCTTAAACAACGGATGTTTATTTTCTCACAGGTCTGGGGACTAGAAATCCAAGGTCAGGGTGCTAGAAAATTTGGTTTCTGGTGAGAACTCTCGCTGGCTTGCAAATGATTGCTTCCTCATTACATGCTCACCTGGTTTTTTCTCTGTGCCCATGGTCAGAGAGAGAGAGTACTGCTGTCTCTTCTTATCAGGACACCAGTCTTATCTGATCAGGGCCCACCCTTAGGACCTCAGTTAACCTTAATTACCTTCTTAAAACCTGATCTCCAAATACAGTCACCTTGAGGGTTATGGCTTCATCATAAGAATTGGAGGTGGGAATGGGTGGGTGATGCAATTCAGTCCATAACAGGGCTCCTTAAAAGAAACATGATTCCAGGCCCAGTGAGCCCCAGGCTGCAAAGTGGCCTGAGAGGCTGGGTACCCACTGTGAGCTGTGCTAACCCAGCAGCGGGCTGGTGTGAGGTCATCAATCACCCTGACGCCAGAGAGTGGGGAAAGATGAGGCCTCGGATAGCGCAGAAGATGAATGAGGAAACTGACATGTGATTAAACTGGGCTCCTCCGCTGATGACTGATGGGCAAAGTCAGTGCAGCCACGCCTGGGCTCCCAGCACCCACTGAGGCATGTGCCCCTCCTCCTGCCAAGGTTAAGGCAGGAGGATCCTCCCTCCAACCACACAGCTCACTGGCATCCCAGCCTTGTTAATGAGGGAGTGAGGTGTACCATGGGAACAGCGCAGGTGCCAAGAACCATGGGGGAGATAATATCACTCATTGCCACCGCAGGCCGCCTGGCTTTTGTTGATAATGAATGATAATGACAGCCCTGAATGAGCACTTGCTACAGGTCCTTCAGGTGCATTTCCTCATTCTCACACGTCACACCAGAGAGATCAGAGTTAACGGAGGTGGCGAAGACAACAGTTTCTGGAGGACACTGACAGAGGAGCAGGAAGGGACTCATGTATCTGTTCATTCAGCAAATGGGTTTTTATTGAGCACCTGCTTGTACCATTATATCCACAAAGGTAGACAAAGCCTCACGTGGTCTCTGCTTTCATGAGGCTGCAACCCAGTCAGGTCTCAGATGAGAAAAAGTTAAGTATGATAATTTCAGGTAGTGATAAAAGCTAAGAAGAAAATTAATTAAGGTGGTGAGAAAGAGAAAGAGAGGAAGCATTGATCTCTGGGTCGGGAAGATCCCCTGGAGGAGGGCATGGCAACCCACTCCAGTATTCTTGCCTGGAGNTCTCAGATGAGAAAAAGTTAAGTATGATAATTTCAGGTAGTGATAAAAGCTAAGAAGAAAATTAATTAAGGTGGTGAGAAAGAGAAAGAGAGGAAGCATTGATCTCTGGGTCGGGAAGATCCCCTGGAGGAGGGCATGGCAACCCACTCCAGTATTCTTGCCTGGAGAATCCCAGGGACAGAGGAGCCTGGCGGGTTACAGTCCATGTGGTCGCAGAGTCAGACACAACTGAAGTGACTTAGCACACACGCAACTTCAAATAAGGTGGTCAGAGAAAGCCTCTGGTAGGAAGTGGCATGTGAGCTGAGACCTGGAGATGAAAGAAGCTGGCTGTGACAGTAGCTGAAGGGAGAATGTTCTGGGAGGAGAAAACAGTACATGCAGATGTCCCAAAGCAGGAATGAACCTGATACATCTGAGGAATGGAAAGGAAGCTTGTGAGGCTGGTAGAGTGGGCAAAGTGGCAGCAGACACAACAGACGGGCCTCACAGGCCAGGGTAAGCGGTTGGGATACTATTAATACTTGAAGTGGCGTGGCATCTCTCTGGAAGGTTGTCAGTAAGAGGGCTTTTTGTAAAGTTGAGCTTTTGTTTTGCAAGGGTCACCATGGCTGTACAGGGGACAGACAGGCGGGCAAGGAGAAAGGGTAGTGAAAAGGCAGAGAAGGGACTTCCCAGATGGTCCAGTGGTTAAGGCTCTGCACTTCCACTACAGAGAGTAGGGGTTCGATTCCTGGTCAGGGAACTTAAGATCCCACACGTCATGCAGGGTAGTCAAATTTATTACTTTTTTTAAAGCATTGAAGCCACTGAGATTTAGTACCATCATATCACCACCACTACCATTATCACCATCATCATCACCATCACCATCATCAAAAGGATCGAGATGACGGAGGCTTGGACCAAGATGATAGCAGGAGCAGAGAAGAACATCTGTGCCCCTGTATCTGAGGGCTAGCTCTGGTGGCTGGGGCACACTCTGCCTGTGCCCATGCAAGCTGAGCTCTCACTCCCATGCACTCCCTACAGCAGGCCCCCACCCCATGACTGCTGCACGCCCACACCACTCGTGGACTTAGATCTGCATGGGTTTTTGTTCGAAACTTTGCCTGTGCTCACATAGAATTGCTTAAGGAATCCACAGCCACTGGCTCCAGAGAAGGTGGGCTTCAGCTAGCCTGGCCCAGAGACATCAGTTTCACTGGAGGTGCTAAGAGCTGTCACACTAAACAAAAATTTCTGCCCCCTCCATGCCTGAAGCCAGCTCCAGGCAAAACTCCAAACCCTAGGATGGAATCCTAAGATATGCACAAACTGAACCTTGACCTCACAGCAAGGTTCTACCTTATTTCACAGCAGACAGAGGCCTGAGGGGGAGATTCATCCCAGGGTGGACTCTGGCCTTCTCCAGAGGGGCCCGGTGAGCCCTCAAAGTCAAACAGCTCCCAGGGACCTAGACTCGGACCCATCCCCCGTCAAGGCACTTCCTGATACTCCCTCTGACTTCACAGAGGAGGATGTTGACAGACTTTGTGAACCTGTTGCTTTAAGACAGAGGGAAGCAAGCAGCTAGTTCTTCTAGAGGCAGTAAGACCAACCACTGAGCGTGGAGCCCAGGCCTGGTAGGGGCAGCCTCAGTGATTTTTAGTCTCAGGTGGGAGATGAGATTAAAGGACCCTCCTGAGACAGCCAGACCCCAGGAAGGAGCCCAGCACCCAGAGGCAGCTGGATGGCCCTGGGGGAAGGCCAGCCACAGGTCCCCCACCATGAGGCCCCTTCTTGCTGGACATCAGAATGAAAGCTAGGGGAGTGCTGGGATGACAACAAGAGCTTGCAGTGAGGGGCAAATTCTGAGTCAAGATGGATTATGAATAGTGAATGGGTATTATGTTAACTATAATTAGTATAAAAGGATCATATAATTATCATATGATAATTATGGATATCTCAAGTTCAGTTCCAAAATCTGTCCCCAGTTTGTTGTGCAGCTCTGGGCAAAGCTCTTCCCCTCTCTGAGCCTCCATTTTCCCATCTGTACAAGAGGAACTGGGCTAGATACTTGCTAAGAATTGATGGTCCAAGAGTCCTTCATGCCAGTTCTATCAGGAGGCTCCTGAGAGTTCAAGCTGTTTCTTACATCCTGGGGTGACAGTTGCAGATTATCCCCACGGATCCTCTCTCAGCTCTGTGACCTGCTGCCTCAGGACCTTTGCACTTGCAGTTTTCAGTGTCTGGAAGCTTTACCTCATTCTCCAGACTGTGCCATGTTATACTATACTTGTTTTACATTCCCATTGTTCCTTATATTTCTTATAAACCCAATACGCTTTGTAACTTGATATTTACTCTGTGGCTATTTGACTCTTGTCGTATCTCTTCCTCAGGGCTGTGAACTTGTAGGTCCAGGGCCCCTGTCCTTTTCATTGTGATTCTAGCATTCCACATGGTGCCTGGTCTAGAGTAGGCATTCATTAAATACTTGTCAAATGAATGAATGAATGATGGCTATCATCATTATGATTTGGAGCCAAGAAGTTCTCTAAGAAGGTTGGAGAACCCAGTTCAGGTTCAGGTCTCCCCAGAAAGGGAATGGCCCACAGCCTGCACAACTCCCCTCGATGGCCTTCAGCTCCAAGGTGCTGACCCCTCCCTGTACCTGCACCCCTTTCCCTACAGGGGAGAGGCTCCTGTAAGGGGTAAGGGGAAGCTGTCCGTGTCCTCTCTGCTTTCTTGACCCTGTGATCCAGGGCTGAAGCACTCTGTGAACCTGCCCGAGGACGTGGGCCACTCTGGTGTGGGGGAAAAGGGCCCCTTCCAGGGGATCTTTGATCGGCCAGGCCGCCGGATCTTTGCCACTCGGGGAGTCTGTAGAGAGAGAAAGACTCCTACACATGAACACACACATGCATGCCTGGAGTTCAAATGTGTGTGTAAACATTCATGCACGTGCACTTTCACAAAGACTCAAGCTCAAAATACAAGATGTGCACATCCACATCCACACCAGTTGTGTGCGTGGATTATATCATGTCCACATACACAATGTTCCCCAAAGGGTGCACACACAAACACAGGCACAGAAACATGTGTGCACATGCGTTCACGCTCATACACAACAGGAGTGCGTGCAGGGCGCCTGCAGACCCACGCAGACAGGTTCACATAAACATGTGCACAAGGCCAACTTCTTGGTTCTGGACTCCTCCCTGGAACACTCAGGATTCTTAGAAGTACCTTTCTTTCTCCTGCCCGCTTCTCACCACAACCACTCCACACCCCACTTTTCCAACCCTTGGCAAAGCACACAAGAGCTGCCTAAAACGGGGCAGTCGCGATAGCTTCCAGAAGACCCGGGTGCACCGCACCGTTCCCGCCTTGCTCAGCCCGGTCACCTCCCTATTTCTGAGACCCCGCCTCCTCGCTCGCTGCAATGGGCTCGGGGCGCCCCCTTGTGGCCACAATCGGCAGCGCCGTTCCTGGCAGCCTGGTCCCGAGTCCTCGCAGATGGCGGAGGATTCTAACGCAGGGCCACCAGGCGCCCTCCCGCTGCCCCTTGCCCCTTTCTTCTTCCACCTGGCGGGGGGTAGGGGTGGGTAGGGGGCACTCACCCACTCGGGGCCGTCAGCCGCCCTGTTCTTGTTTGCGTGTGTCTTTCACAGCCCGATCTTGAGTCGCCCGTCGCAGAGCTGGGGCTGTCGGCCAGTGCTGTCCTTCAGTTTTCACATCTGGGCCATCAAGAAAGGCGACCCGGCCAGAAAGTCTCAGCAAGGACGTCAGGCCGCCAGGGTGACAGGCAGAACCTGTGGAGTCAGTGGAGCCTCTTTCCTGTCCCAGTCCCCCAAACACAGCTTGGCAATATGTATTTGTTGAACTTAGGGCTGAAGCAGTAGTTTGATGAGAGGAGGTGGGCCATTTAGCCCCCTAAAGCGGGCTATGGACAAAGAGCAGAGCCCACGCCCACTCTCGGGCTTCCTGGACAGCAGTCTCCCCAGCCAGAGACAGGTGGTCTGAACATCAAAAATTATTGCAGCTTAAAGAAAACCAGATAACTCAAGTTAGCTCTTTTCTATATATGAGAAGTTCTTTTCAAGAGTCTGGGCTCACTGAACTCATTCCTTTGATACGCACCTCAGCTCTCTGGAGCCAGCATCTTGCACTTCTTCAAGGCTCAGTAAAGGGAGTGGCTGCAGTCTGATGGCTGCTAGATGGCAGGTGTTCTTTCCTTCCTGAGCTCCCTCAGGGATCACTGGCTCGTCATCTGTGGTGGCTGCAATCCCTGGTGACTGTGACATCCTTGTTTACTGATACGGCAGGAAATATTCCATTTCTCCATGTACGGGTCCCTCAAGATGGGGCCTGGCCACCAGCCCTTTGGGCAGCATCTTCACCAGCCAGGAGCCCTTGCCTCAGGCATAGGTGCCTCTCCGGAGCACCTGCCTCTCTGTAGCAGCTGCACAGCTTGTGTGGAGTCAGTGGAGTCCAAATGCTAAAGGTTCCTCCCCAGCTCCGGCCCCTCCTGCCGCCACCCGACCCGACTGTAAGCCTGAACTTGCAGACTTTCAGACTCTGCTGCTGCAGGGAAACGGAACACCTGTCTCTGAACAGAACCTCTGTTCAGTCAGACCCAGTCCACTCAGTAGCAATGGCCTAGGATACAGGAGCTGAGATCCTGACTTAGGAAAACGAGTTTGGAGGCTGAGGACACAGGACTTTTGGCTGAAGAAGTGATTTCCCAGACTCAAGCACAAGCCCCAGGATCAAATAAATGGGCTTAGAGCTCAGATCCATTGCCCCAGGAAGTTATTTCCTAGCTAAGGCTCATTGCCTCAGCAAGTGATTTTTCCAGGCTGAAGCAGAAGTCCACTCTAGGGCCCAAATTTTCGCCTCAGGGTCCCTTCCTACTGTCCTCAGGCCAGAAAGGCAAATGGATAGAAATGCTTAGAGGTGTGTGCTTTCTCTCACTTCACAAAACAGCCCCTTAGTGAAGCTTGGAGGATTCCCAGGGCCCTGGAGAAGGAAGGCTGCTTAGGTGGAGGAGACTGAAAAGCCCCAGAACCGAGTCACACCCGTGTTCAGCTCAGTTCAGTTCAGTTCAGTCACTCAGTAATGTCTAACTCTTTGCGGCTCCATGGACTGCAGCATGCCAGGCCTCCCTGTCCATCACGAACTCCCGGAGTTTACTTAAACTCATGCCCATTGAATCATCGGTGATGCCATCCAACCATCTCATCCTCTGTCATCCCCTTCTTCTCCCACCTTCAATCTTTCCCAGCATCAGGGTCTTTTTCCGGTGAGTCAGCTCTTCACATCAGGTGGCCAAAGTATTGGAGTTTCAGCTTCAGCATCTGTCCTTCCAGTGAATATTCAGGACTGTGACCCCATTTTGACAGCTAAGCAGTGAGGGAGAAGCAGCCATTTTTTTTGGGTGTATTTTCTGAGGAGATCAGACAAGGGTGCAGAAAAGAAATCAGAGAAAATGCTAACAGTGCCAATGGCATCGCTGTCCTAAAGTCACGTGACGCAGTGCAGCAACAAATCCCTCATTCCACCAGAGAACAAAAGCGCTCAGCACATCCGTAGACTTTGTTCCGAGCATCACTAACAGGTGGTTTTGTGTTTGTTTTCAGCGTTTTATTGATGTGCAGCGTATGCATAAAAGTGCACGGATCCTCAGTGGACAGTATGAGTAACAATCTCCAGTTGTCATTTTGTTTCCATTTATCGGATTATTACTACTACATGCCCAGCACCAGACACGTGCAGGCATCATTTAAATATTCAAGGGTGAGTGCTACTGTCCCCAGTTTACAGATGGGCAGACAGACCCAGGAGTAGATGGCCCACCTACACATATCCAGCTGGCAAGCTGCAGATCCAGGGTTCAAATCCAGGTTGCAAGCCCCAGATGCAGTGCTCTCAACTGCTATCGCTATGGTTTATGGAAGCCACGGTGAAGGAAGGGATCCGAGCCCATTTTTTCCCTTCATAAACTCTGCTCTCCTTTCTGAATTCCTGGTCTCACCAGATGGTTGCTTCAAGTGCATGGAGGGCCATTCCTGAAAATGATTTCTTGTTACTCCTCACATCCAATTCGTTGCTGTTGCTTAGTTGCTAAATCGTGTCTGACCCTTTGCCATCCCATCGACAGGAGCCCACCAGGCTCCTCTGTCCATGGGATTTCCCAGGCAAGAATACTGGTGTGGGTTGCCATTTCCTTCTCCGGGGGATTTTCCCAACCTAGAGATCGAATCTGCCTCTCCTGCTTGGCAGGTGGGTTCTTTACTACTGAGCCACCAGGGAAGCCCTCACATCCGACTAACCACTAGATAATTTTTTCTAATTAAAAATTTTATTTTTAACTGCAAGATATTTGGTTTAAAATGCTGTGCTGGTTTCTGCTGTACAACAATATGAATCAGTCATAACTATAGACATATATCCCCTCCTTCTTGAGCCTCCCACCCACCTCTCATCCTACCCCTCTATGTCATCACAGAATGCCAGGCTGAGCTCCCTAAACCTCTAGATAATTCAATCCTTCATACATCTCTTGCATTCACCCACTTCCCCCAATTCCCACCATCCTGGTCCAAGCACCCCTCCTCTCTGGCCTGGACCACAGCCTCATCACAGTCTTTCTACATGGCTTCAAGGTGCCCTGAAGACCAGACGGGTTCATTTCATGCAGGGTGCTCAGTCTTTGAATTGTCCAGTGATGTTCACCACCTTTCTTCCACATAGTAAGTCTGGTAGAGTTGATCTCTGGGTTGCGAATTTTTCAAGTATAGCTGTTGTGTTATAGACAATATGGATGAAAACATCTTGAAATAGAATCGATATAAGCTTCCTGAATCTGAGCTGAGGCTGGGCCAGGAGACAGAGAAAAGCACAGCTGTGGGTGATCCCTTCACCTGGTCAAAGTGGGTGCAAGCCAGAGAAATAGGAGACCTGCTGGGCCAAGAAACTGCATTCTAGGTGTGGAGACCAGACCCAAAGGCCGGTGGTTCTAAACTCTGACTGTGCACTGGAATCACACAGGAAATCCTACAAAGTCTCGACGCCTGGGCAAAACTCCAGACCAATGGCACCAAAACCAATGGAAATGGGACATGGGCATCCGCATAATTGGAAGCTGCCCACTTGATTCCATTGTGCAGCCAAGGCTGGGGCACTCTGCTGGAAGCATCATTATGCCACGAGGGCTCAGAGAACTGTACAGAAGCTTTCAAGAGTCGGGAGGGAACAGATGGCACTTCTGGGAGGGAGCGGCCGGCTGCATTTTTCAGGTGACTGGGGGAANTTGGAAGCTGCCCACTTGATTCCATTGTGCAGCCAAGGCTGGGGCACTCTGCTGGAAGCATCGTTATGCCACGAGGGCTCAGAGAACTGTACAGAAGCTTTCAAGAGTCGGGAGGGAACAGATGGCACTTCTGGGAGGGAGCGGCCGGCTGCATTTTTCAGGTGACTGGGGGAAATTACAGTGCGGCCTGTGACCTCAGAGAAGGCAAATGCTCCCAGCCAGACCAGGATCCTCCAAGCTCCATTTGAAGAAGCAGAGTGGCTCCCCCTAGCGGATGTTAGAGCACATTTAATAGAGCTTGCCATCATTTGAACGCGGGAATGTTAGCACGTTCAGTGTAGCTTGCCATTACTTGAACATGGGGAGGTCTCACATTTTAAAATCCTCTAGCTCTAATTCCTCTCTGAAAAAAACTAAGAAAGGATTATCCTGTGGTCCTGTCCCTGAGGGACAACTTGCAACAGCTGAGCGGTGGCTGCTCCTTTGATGGGCTTCTCTGCAGGGCTTTCCAGAGAGGTTCTGGAAGTTCCCCAGGGGGTTGAGCCTTGCTCTGATCCTTCCTTGGAACACAGTCAAGCCTGCCTGGAGAAGCACGTTCTCCAATATAAAATTAAAAGGTAACAAAAAAATCAAGTTGCCCAATTAATGAACTAAAAAAAGTAATTCCGGCTCTAAAAACTCACTTATTCTCTCTCCTTTGTTTAGAAGCCTTGTGGGGATTGGTGGGACATGGGTTGAGAGAGAAAAAGGGGACAGAGATGACCACCCAGGTGATCCCCTGGGTCTGTCCTACTCTCCAGCCTATCAACCCTGCTGCCTCTGTGTAGCCAGCAGGGGTTCTGGAAAAGTCAGAGCGCTGTGTCTCCTCCCCGTTCTCTTCCAGCACCCATCCTGGAGAACTGGCCGTGGAGCAGGGCTGGCACTAGAGTCAGGGCTGAGGTTCCCTCCCAGCCCGACTGGTGTGACTCTGAGCAAGGTGCTTGACAACTCTGTGCCTCAGTTTCCCCATCTGTCAACCAGGGATAACCAGAAGCCCTACCTCACTGCATGCTTCTGAGGGTTAAAAATCATCGTGTGTATAAAAAAAAATGCCTGGAAAAGCACCTGGCACACAGTAAGCATTCACTAACCGGGAGCTCTTCTTTTTGTGATAGTTATTAAATGAATATTTGTTATTAAAATCAACCTGAAGACTAATCAAGGAGTGAGACTGAGGGAATTCCTGGGTGGACCAGTGGCTAGGACTTGATGCTTTCACGGCCGAGGGCCCAGATTCAATTCCTGGTTGGAGGACTAAGATCACAGGTCATGTGGCATGGCTAAAAAAAAAAAAAAAAAGATGAGTGAATTTGTGCTTGAAATGAGAGAACAGAAGTTCAGAGCATGATCTGCCAGCCCTTTGGACAGATGGGAACAGATCCCCAAAGGTCAGGATGGCAGGAGTCGGTGCCAGGACTACCCCGGTGCCAGGGTTGCCCCCGGCCCCACAGCTTGTCAATGAGTGGACTTGATCAGGCCCAGCAGGTTTGTCAGGGTCTCCTGAGCACAGGAACCCCCTTTGTTTCTTTAATACGGATCCACGCCCTCCGGCCCAGCCCTGCCCTCGCAGACCTCTGAGCTCAGCTGGCCAGCTTCTCCCCGGGGCCCGCGTATGCTGTCTTCACAGTACAAGAGGAGCTCCGGCTCCTCCCTGGGGGGCCGGGAGGTCGTCTGTAACAGAGAAGAGCCGGGTCTCTGGAGGCGTTCGTGTGTCCGTCAGTGGGGGAGCCAAACTGGGCCCACAGGGGAGCATCTCACTCGCCAAAGTCCTCTCCCCTCCCTGGAGAGTCTCCCATTGCCGTCGGCCATGGCCACGGCCCCACTGATGCCAGGAAAACCAGGCTGGGAAGCAGTGAAACGCTGAATCTAGGGTGACAGGGAGACAAAAGAGTAAGTGGGGGTGGGAAGGGAGAACGGGACGTGGGTGGGTGGGAGCTCCAAGAGGGAGGGGACATACGTATACCTAGGGTTGATTCACGCTGTTGTACGGCAGAAACCAACACCGCATTATAAAACAATTATCCTCCAATGAAACATTAAAAGGGAAAAAAAAGAATGGGACAGGATTCTAGGGTAGAGACCAAAAATCTCCTTCTCGCCCCCATTAATGGTACGACAACATACACTGCCATGTGTGAAATAGGTCAGCTAGTGGGAAGCTGCTAACAGAGGGAGCTCAGCTTGCTCTGTGATGACCCAGAGGGGCGGGCTGGGATGCGAAGGCTCAAGAGGGAGGGGATATGTGTACACATAGAGCTGATTCACCTGGTGTACAGCTGCCACTAACACAACAGTGTAAAGCAACTATACTCCAATAATAATAATTGTACACAAACAGGCCAGGCTACGTGATTTGTGGCACCCATTAAAAAAATGAACATGCGGGGCCCCTTGTTCAAAAATTAAGAATTTCAAAGGACTTCCCTGGCGGTCCAGTGGTTAAGATTTCATGATTGCACTGCCAAGGGCTTGGGTTCAATCCCCGGCTGGTGGACTAAGATCCCACAAGCCACATGGCGTGGCCAAAATAAATTGAGAATTTCAAGATGAGGACAGCAGAAGGTTAAACAAAGCACGAGGCTCTCCTGAACAGGCAACCTCGTGGGACTACACAGGTGACCGCTGTGAAGCTGGCCCCGAACACAAAACTTTGAGTGCGTGTCTAGGTGTGTGATTTCCTGGGAAAGGGGCCCTCAACTGTCAAGGTCATGACCTGACAAGGTAAAGAATCAGTGTCTCTGAGGTTGAGTGAAGGTCTCTGCTTCTTGCCACCGCCTCTTTTCTCCATGTGGACAAGCAGTGAGATGTATGGGCTGACCTGGGGGTGGCCGTGGTGGCCCTGGGGACAGAGAGAAGAGGACGTGTGAGAGATGGCGTTTAAGATGTTGCTGATGGACTGGACCTGGGTAGGAGGAAAAGAAGGGCATGAAGCCTGACTCTTGGGCTTGCAGCTCAGGCAGCTAGACCAACCAACGGCAGTGCTCTTTGTGGACATGGGGACCAGCTGGGAAAAGACGGGGTGCTGTGCTCTGCTTCGTGGGGTAGCAAAGGGAAGGGAGAATCTCATTCTGGCCATGAGAAGGCTTCGAGTGCACAGATAACAGAGCTCAGAAGGGAGATTAGAGTGAGAGATATTTGGAGTCACTGGCACAGAAATGGCATTTAATCCCATTGGGATGTCCTAGGTGTCCTCGCTGTTCAGCGAGGGTAGAACTCCGATACTTGGGCGAATTATTTAACTTCACTGCCACTCTGCATTCCCTCATTTAGGACTCTGTAAATGAGCTTGCGAGTGCTTAGCAAGGGTCCCAGCACCTCTTAAAAACCCAGTGACTATCAGCCATTATTACTACTATTGCTATATTTTTTAAAGGTTTTATTTATTTATTTATTTTTGATGTGGACCATTTTAAAATTTGTTACAATGTTACTTCTGTTTAATGTTTTGGATTTTTGGACAGGAGGCACGTGGGATCTTAGTTCCCTGACCAGGAATTGAACACAAACCCGCTGCACTGGAAAGCAAAGTCTTAACCACTGGACCACCAAGGAAGTCCCGTTTTTACTATTACTAGTGTTATGATGTCATTCGCCTTCTTTTTACAAACATTTACGGAGCCCCCGTTGTGTCAGGCATTGCTGTGGGTGCTTAGGAAGAGAGATGTCAGTTGTCAAGCATGTCAGGGGTGGTAAGTGCCATGGCCAAAGAAATTTTATAGCAAAGTAAGTGAGGGGGAGAGATGATAATATCAAGGAGGCTGGCTGGGGGGCTCTACTGAAAAAGTGACATTTGAGCAGGACCTCCGAGGTGAGGGATGTCTGGAGGAGAAGGTTCCAGCCAGAGGGAAGAGCCAGTGCAAAGACTCTAAGGAGAGTGGTGGGAGGTGAGGCCACAGAGATAAGAGGACCTTTGTGAAGAAGCTCTTTATGGCAGGGGTGACTGGTCCTCTCACCTGCAAAACCAGGTCTCCCACACAAGGCAGAAGGCTCTCTGATGGCAGAGACCTCAAGCTTTCCAGCACAGTGGAGGGAGCAGACTTCTAGGATGGCAGCCGCCCTAGGCTTTGGCTGAGGCTTCAGAAGCGCTGAGGCTTCTGGTTCCAGCTCTCCAACCCTCAGAGGGGCCTTACCAGGCAGAATAGGCTCAGCAGCAGGGCCTCTCCCCCTCTTGGCTGGGGAGCATCTCCTCCTGGCAAAACTCAGCAGGATCTCTGCTCCAGGGCTCCCAGTCGAGGCACACATCTGAGTCACTCTCCTCTGAATCTGTGGAGGGACAAGACAAGGCCACTTGGGTGGTCAATTCTCATCTCCTATTCCTGATGCTGAAGGAGCCCCCTGCCAGATACCAGCATCCTTGCAGCCTTATCTGAGGCCAGGGGGCCAAGGCAGAATCATGACACGTGAGACAGCCCTCCCAGGAAGACTTCAGGGCCTTGAATGTGGCCAGAGACCAAGAAAGAAGGCTGGTCCGCGAAATACTAACCTTCTAGAAGAGGGAGGACCCCAGGACGTCCCTGGTGGGATAGTATAAGAATCCGCCTCCCAGTGCAGCAGACACGGGTTTGATTCGTGATCTAGGAAGATCCCGCATGCCATGGGGCAGCTAAGCCCATGAGCCATCACTACTGAGCCCAAGTTCTAGAGCCTCAGAGCTGCAACTACTGAACCAGCATGCTGTAACTCCTGAAGCCTGCAAGTCCTAGAGTAATGTAGTAATGTCCTAGTCACTCTAATGAGAAGCCCATGCACTGCAATGAAGTGTAGCCCCCACTTGCCCCAACTAGAGAATGCCTGAGCAGCAACAAAGACCCAGTGCAGCCACAGATACATAAATAAATTTTTTTTAAGTGGAGGAAGGACCCTAGAAGTGAAGAAATGACCTACCTGCATTGAGCATGGTCCAGGAGGGGACACAGGAGACACAAGCCTGCCCACCCACCAGTTCATCCATTGGTCCACCGTTCATTCATTAACAAAAATCTGAGTATATGTGTCCAGTGGTTTTTCTTACAGCACTGTTCTTTGGTGAAGCACACAGACATTAAAATACACTGGACACTACATGTGTGTCCATGATGAAAGATCTGGGTGATGAAGTGTGGCACACTCACACCACAGAACCCCTCCATCCTGTAGCATGTCGTGAAGCTGTTACACCTTAGATCTGTATCTTTCTGCCTGCAGGATGTCTGTGGTGTATTATTGGGTTGGCCAAAAAGTTTGTTCGAGTTTTTCAATAACATCCTCCCCCAAGTGAATTTTTTGGCTAACCCAATCAATGGTGTTGCAGAGAAGTATGATAGAATCCCTTTAATTTTAGAAAACTTATGAATTTTTGCCTAACTAAAAAAATTATGACATTTTGATTCCACTTGTTTGATTTAGTATGAATAGAATGTGAGATTTCTGATTTAAGAAATAGAGGTGCAACAGGTTAAAAGGTTTACTGTATAGCACAGGGAGCTACAGTCAGTATCTTGTAATAACCTATAATAGAAAATAATCTGAAAAATAATATACATATACATATTCAAGTTATACATATACTCATATANTGATTCCACTTGTTTGATTTAGTATGAATAGAATGTGAGATTTCTGATTTAAGAAATAGAGGTGCAACAGGTTAAAAGGTTTACTGTATAGCACAGGGAGCTACAGTCAGTATCTTGTAATAACCTATAATAGAAAATAATCTGAAAAATAATATACATATACATATTCAAGTTATACATATACTCATATATTATTTGTATATATGTATAATTGAATCACCTTGCTGTGTACCTGAAACATTGTAAGTCAATTATACTTCAACACAATATTATGTTAAGAAAAAAAGGCATCCTTTTTAAAAAAAAAATCCAAAGAACACACCTCCCATTTTTTTAAAAAATGGGATTATTTCGTATTATTATATTTTGTATTATTTGGATAATTACGTATTATTCAATGGGCACATGAGCTTGCCGACATGGCTTATCTCGGAAAAGCAAGTTGAGAAAAGAAGGCAAATGGAAGAGATTACTATTTTTCTTGGTCTACTCAAGGTGTTTCACCAGTTACAGAGAGGTAAAGGAAGCTGAAAACAGCCCCCCAAATGCAGACCAAGAAAAGGCCAAGCCTTGATTTCCTCCTTTGTAAAATGGGCATCATAATAACTTCTGGTATGGTGAGGGTTAACTGAGAAGTAAGAAATGTTAAACAGGCTTTCAACAACATCAGCAGTTACTGTGATTTAAAATCAGTGTGATGCAACAAAGGAAACTCTAAGNTGTAGCCCTCCAGGCTCTCCTGCGCGTGGGATTTTCCCAGCAAGAATACTGGAGTCGGGTGCCATTTCCTACTCCACTGAGTGGTCTCCGGGTACCTGCTAAATGCCTAAGGCCACTATGCCCATCCAGCTGGTTGTTGATTGAAAAACCACCAGGCTGAGGGCTGAGAAGGGCTGAAAGCCAGCCCAGGCTCTCTACTCCTGGAGCCTTATGCCCTGGCTTCATCCACAGGAGAGACGGCACTTACTACTTCATCAGCCCAGACGGGCTTATGTGCTAGCGGTGGCCCTGAAGGGATGCCTTGTTTTCTTTTTGTACTTGTGTGTTATAAAGATTCAATTCCTCCTAAATTACTGATTGGCTGCAAAAACAGAAAGCATTCACTATCATGCTAACACATACATTTTACATTTGATACCATATTTCATATTAAAAGTATAGTTCTGTTAGTCTGTTTATTTATAAATATAAAAATGAAATATACTTTACACGTACATTTTTATATTAATAGCTCTTATTACCAGTGGTACATAACTACTGCTTGTTCAGAAATCATGAATTTTGTATATACAACAACCAAGTCCATTTCTGCTCCATGTTTATTTTACCATAAATATTTATATTGTAGTGTAAAAGTAAATTGTTTTATCTTCTATCTAGAATACCTTAACCAAATTTGCAATCACATTCACAATAATTTCATGCAGACCAAAGGCCTTCTGTGCTAGCGGTGGCCCTGAAGGGACAGATATGCACACCTAACGTGTTGTTTCCCAAACTCAAGATTCTCTCTGGGACTCCAGGCTCAGAAACTCTAAACTAGCAAGTCAGTCCTTTCCCTTTCTCTTGCAGGTGACCGTCTGTTAACATAGAGCCAGCCGTTAAAACACCTGAAGGAAACCCTTTTCTTGACAGTTGTTTCAGGAACCCCACCCTGTTCCGTGCCCTCCCCAGCTCCAGGATTACGGCCCGGCCTGGGCAGCTCACCTTGGCTGNCAAGTCAGTCCTTTCCCTTTCTCTTGCAGGTGACCGTCTGTTAACATAGAGCCAGCCGTTAAAACACCTGAAGGAAACCCTTTTCTTGACAGTTGTTTCAGGAACCCCACCCTGTTCCGTGCCCTCCCCAGCTCCAGGATTACGGCCCAGCCTGGGCAGCTCACCTTGGCTGAGTAAGAAGCGTAGCCAGATGATCAGCAAGAACAACAGCAAGGCCACCGGCAGACAGAGCCAGAACACCAGGAAAGAAAATGTCAGCTCGTTCACTAGTGGCACCAGAGGGTACTTCATGGTGCGTGTGGGGTTAGGCTGGGCCAGCCAGGGCTGCCCTGGGGACCTGGCGGGCTGGGCCACGCTCTGCTCCCAGCCCAATTGTGACTGAGCCAGTGACGTAACAAGGAAGCCACAGCGTCCTTCAGGCCAAGAGAAAGCTGTTCTGGATGAGTGGGCAGAAGCTGGGGTAATGGGACAGTTTGAAAACAAAAGCCCAGGCTCCTAGGCAGGCCAGCCTGGGTTTAAATCCCTTTATGATGCTGTGGTATCACAATCCTCTTGCTTGTTCAGAAATCATGAATTTTATATATACGACAACCAATTCCAAGTACATTTCTGCACTTGGAATTTCCTTACTCCCCAATCCTCTTGCAGGATAGAAATAATCCTTAGCATGCCAAGATGCTAAAAGTTAGAAAAAATGGATACAAATTGCCCCCAGATGGATGTTCACTTATCTGAGGTCACAGACTCTTCCTGGAGCCAGCCAGTCCCTAAGTAAATGATTATTATTTAATCTGGAAACTTCTGTCTCTCTTATTAGGGTTTTTGGTGAAGAGCTTCTAAGACTTTAACCTTGTTCTTTTATCTCTCATTCTTTCATTTGTAGTCAGGAAAGCTCTAGTCAGGCCCCTCAGCAGGAAGGAGGCCCCGGGCTTCCCAGGGCCGGAGAGCACCTAAGTTGGAGGGAGGCTCTGACCAGGCTCGAAGCCTGATGGGTGCGGGAAGTCCTCTCAGAGTGGCTGCTGCTCGTGGAGGGGAAGAAGGAAGAAGTGTGGTATCCTCCAAGAGGGTGCTTGGTGCCTCAACCACTGCCAGCAGATGGGGGTCGGGGGAGGGGCCCTAGGAAACAGGCCGATTGGCACGTTTCCCCCTGCTCGGCAGTCAGAACCTCTGGGGATGATGTTTGGACTCCACACATCAATGGGCAACCAGTCTGACGCCGACTTTATTTTGAGACCATGGCACCAAGTGAAGCACAGGCTGGAAAGTCAGGCAGACCCAGTTCCAGGCTGGGGAAGCAGCTGCAGGAAGAGTGGTAGACTTAGGGGAGACATGGAGTGGACGGACCTCCTTAGAAGACACTGGCCAAAGAAGAAAGGCAATGGGGGACACCACTGTAAAAATGGGGCAGGTGTTAGGGAAATTAAAATGGAGAAAGTCTTATTCAGGCTTCAGAAGCAGGAGAGCAGGCCTCTGACTTACCTGGACACTGCCTGGATTCCACACCTGCTTGCAAGCACAGCAAGTCAGGCAGCATGATAGATAAGAAAGGGAACGGGCTTGGAATTCTTGAGCCCCTGGAGGTCTGGCCAATCCCCCAGGGTCTAACAAAATCCTATGACTCACATGGTGAAATGAAAAGCATTGTTAAAAACTTTAAGTAAAACCAGAGCTGCATTTTTTGCTTGTAAACTGATGGTGATATCAGTTTGCAACCTGGGTTTATAAGCAAGAGCCCCCGAAACTGCAATCTGAAGTCTTTCCCATGAGGTGGACACACCACCAGGGACCCTTTCCCAACTGGTACTCCAGATTATTGTTAATGAGGGACTTCCCAGCGCTGTTCAAGTCTGGGTGTAAGTCGGCCCAATTTGTTGATATATACGCTGTTATTTTCTCTATTGTTTCTTTTAATGACTATATATTGAAATTAAGTCTAATAAGCTATAAAAAATCAAAATTGTGTGTAATGAGTGGTTTAACAAATCTAAAACAAAAGTAAAAATTTCAGCAAAACAGGGACTTCCCTGGCGATCCAATGAATAAGACTTTGTGCTCCCAATGCAGGATTCCATCTCTGGTCAGGGAACTAGATCCCACATAACTCAAGTAGAGATCCCCCGTGTCACGGCTAAGCCGGCACAGCCAAACAGATAACTGAAAACTTTCAGCAAAACAGTGGGTAACAGCTGGGGCTCGGAGGGCCAGTGTGTTTACAGGGAGTCTTAGTCCAGCTGTGGAATGACCAGAGTCCCCAGCAGAAGT
>SJYA01002112.1:4329406-4429435 GCA_006410615.1 Neotragus moschatus | reverse complement strand
GGGGAGGGGCCCTAGGAAACAGGCCGATTGGCACGTTTCCCCCTGCTCGGCAGTCAGAACCTCTGGGGATGATGTTTGGACTCCACACATCAATGGGCAACCAGTCTGACGCCGACTTTATTTTGAGACCATGGCACCAAGTGAAGCACAGGCTGGAAAGTCAGGCAGACCCAGTTCCAGGCTGGGGAAGCAGCTGCAGGAAGAGTGGTAGACTTAGGGGAGACATGGAGTGGACGGACCTCCTTAGAAGACACTGGCCAAAGGAGAAAGGCAATGGGGGACACCACTGTAAAAATGGGGCAGGTGTTAGGGAAATTAAAATGGAGAAAGTCTTATTCAGGCTTCAGAAGCAGGAGAGCAGGCCTCTGACTTACCTGGACACTGCCTGGATTCCACACCTGCTTGCAAGCACAGCAAGTCAGGCAGCATGATAGATAAGAAAGGGAACGGGCTTGGAATTCTTGAGCCCCTGGAGGTCTGGCCAATCCCCCAGGGTCTAACAAAATCCTATGACTCACATGGTGAAATGAAAAGCATTGTTAAAAACTTTAAGTAAAACCAGAGCTGCATTTTTTGCTTGTAAACTGATGGTGATATCAGTTTGCAACCTGGGTTTATAAGCAAGAGCCCCCGAAACTGCAATCTGAAGTCTTTCCCATGAGGTGGACACACCACCAGGGACCCTTTCCCAACTGGTACTCCAGATTATTGTTAATGAGGGACTTCCCAGCGCTGTTCAAGTCTGGGTGTAAGTCGGCCCAATTTGTTGATATATACGCTGTTATTTTCTCTATTGTTTCTTTTAATGACTATATATTGAAATTAAGTCTAATAAGCTATAAAAAATCAAAATTGTGTGTAATGAGTGGTTTAACAAATCTAAAACAAAAGTAAAAATTTCAGCAAAACAGGGACTTCCCTGGCGATCCAATGAATAAGACTTTGTGCTCCCAATGCAGGATTCCATCTCTGGTCAGGGAACTAGATCCCACATAACTCAAGTAGAGATCCCCCGTGTCACGGCTAAGCCGGCACAGCCAAACAGATAACTGAAAACTTTCAGCAAAACAGTGGGTAACAGCTGGGGCTCGGAGGGCCAGTGTGTTTACAGGGAGTCTTAGTCCAGCTGTGGAATGACCAGAGTCCCCAGCAGAAGTTAGGGCAGATAGTATTAGAATGTGTACCTTCAAAGCATGGTCCCCTGGTGAGCTGTGCCATTGAGGACCCTGGGGCCAAGAGTAGAGGAAATGGGTCTGGGTTGGGGTGATTTCTTGGCCCTGGGTCCTGAAGGGGCTGGGGTCAGAAAGAACTGAGCAACACAGCTGAGACAGACTTGAGCACTCATTTCTTTTCCAGACCCCACAACAGGGCCCCCGGACTGTCAGCCCAGGGCTAAGCGTCCCTGGCCACCAGGACACAGCAGCAGGTCCTGGGGGGAGCAGGCGTGGACACATGGCTGCAGGGGAGGCAGCTCCCAGCCCTGGCTCCCAGGCATACTTTGTGAGGAGTCGCGCATTGGTGCCGCGTGGTCAGCGGCAGGCTGGAGGGGCGGCTCTGGGCAGAGGCCCCCACCACAGCTGTGTGCTCCACGGAACGTGCTGCAGCCAGCTCTGCTCAAAGGGCCAGTGGGCAGAGGCGGCGCTCGCCCTGCGTCTCTGCTTTCCTGACTGGCCAGTCCTGATGGAGCTCTGATCTTCTGCAGGCAGGGAGCACAGCTGGCATTTCTGGTTCTCAAGACTCAGAGAGCCAGCTAGTCCCTCGGCAACTGCTAGCCTCTGTCAGGTGGGGCCTTTTGTCGGCAGTGCTTTAGTTACATGACCTCCTTTCAGCAGAAAATGCTGAGTACTTTTAATTTTAAAAAATTTTATGAAGTCTAGAAAAACGGTACGGATGAACCTATTTTTGCAGGGTAGGAATCGAGACGCAGATGTGAAGGACAGACTTGTGGATTCAGCAGGGGAAGAAGAGGGGAGTGAACTGAGAGAGNCTGAGTACTTTTAATTTTAAAAAATTTTATGAAGTCTAGAAAAACGGTACGGATGAACCTATTTTTGCAGGGTAGGAATCGAGATGCAGATGTGAAGGACAGACTTGTGGATTCAGCAGGGGAAGAAGAGGGGAGTGAACTGAGAGAGTAGCACTGACATGTATACACTACCATGTGTAACAGAAATGGTGAGTCGAAGCTGCTGTACAGCAGGGAGCTCAGCTCGGTGCTTTGTAATGACCTAGAGGGTGCACTGGCGGGAGGCAGGGAGGGATGCTTGAGAGGGAGGGGATATATATGTATATATACAGCTGATTCGCATGGCTGTACAGCAGAAACACGACCCTGTAAAGCAATTACCCTCTAATTAAAAAAATGAAAGTAAATAAAATTTTTCAAAGTTTGAGAATTTCATGATAGTCTACAAAACCAGGGTAAAACCCTGATGTAAATTCTGAAGAACATCCATGCAAGAGTCAAACCAAAAGCACACGTGACATTGTTAGATAAGAATCTCCTTAAAATTTAATTGACTAAATGTATTACATTCAATATTCCATGGTTTCTTCTGGACAAAGGGTCTGCATAAATACAAACAAGCCTCTGGGCCTTCTTCCCTAACCGACGAAGAGGAAACACAGGAGGCGAGGGTACACGGGACACCTTCATATTTACATTTTGCCTTTACTTTACAGTTCAGTGCCAGAAATATTTACAGAAAATACAATAAGAAAAAGATCATGTCTTGGCAACATACCAAAATTCATACAAATTGTGTATATGATTTCAAGCAAATAATGATACTGTTTATTTTTTTAGCCACAACTGCCAAGCCCTTCAGAGGAGAAAGATGTTCTTGGTCACTGCAAGAGGCAAGGACTTGGAAAACTTGGTTTGCTTCAACAAATATTTATTGGGCGCCTACTGTATGCAAGGCACTGTGGAATCCCAAATTATACCTTTCCCTCACCGTTAAAAAAAGAAAAGCATCTGAAAAAACATGAGTTGATATTCTGAGAAAAACACTATACAGTACATGGCTTCTTTTGCTGCTGAGAACCCACGGTTTGATTCCATGTTAAATGCGTGGATTACCTCCAATCTCTCCATCTCGGGACAAGAGGTTGTCATGGAAATCCCTAAAACAGACCATCTAACACAACTTACCGCTTTATGTAAACATATAAACCAATTCTTTTTTGGAAAAATATAACCAGAACAGGTTTTAAAATGCTGAATGAAGAACAACCAGCAGGAGTGTCAAATTACCTCTGATACATGTTTTTACTGTCCAGTGCGAAACCTGTCTTTGAGCAAGGCCGACTTCCACTTTCTTTGGGTAAAGTTCTACCTTCCAAGGCAAGTGAAGTACTCTTGTAGCCTCTGCTTCTCTAAAAATCACTTCGCAGAACTCGACAAATGTTTCCTCAGTGTATATAGGAAGTAACCACTCATGAAGGCCTCACATGTGCAACATGTAGGGAACTGACGTAACTGGCCCAAAGACGTATTTTGTTTTATAAATGAGTCCAAAGGGCTGCCTCAGGGGAGCTGAGGACTTGGAAATGGAGGATAGAGTGCATGTGTGTTGTGTATATATTGCCAGGAAGGGAGGGGGGTCAACCCACCAGGTAACGATTCCGGTCAAAGGGCCAATGGATAGGAGGGGGTCTTAGGAGGAAGCACTGGACAAAAATAGAGCTGGCTGAACGGGAAAACGCAAAAGCACTCCTCACTGTCCTTGGTGCCCTCAGGCAGACAGGGGGAGAGAGCCCCTTACCCTCAAATGTAAGAAGGGACTACGAGGGGCCACCTGCCTCTGTCCCTTGGGTAATTAATACATTCCCTGTCACCAAATGCAACATTCATCCATGCCCTGGTTCACCTGTTACAGCAGCAACTGAACTGTTCAAGCCAAAGACCCCCCAAAGGTTCTGAACCTCTGTTAGCAAACATCAAGTGGACTATTAAAGGTTATTCCTGGGACTAAATATGCCCCTCTGGCATTATTCTACTCAAAGTGACTTTTACAAAGGCAGTTGAGAGATCTCAGTGACCATGAAACTCACACCCACACTAGTGAAAGGTCTAAGGGTCCTCACCACACTCCCTTTTTAGGTAGATGTGATTTTGAGCAGAAGGAGCCAGCACCTGATGAGGTGTGCATACCCTGTATTCTGTGCTGTATATACTGGGGTTTCATGCCTCTGGGAGCAGCACAGTCCTGAATCCATCCTGTCTTCCCTGGAAGACCAGAGTCTTCCAGATCATAACTGCACTCAACACAATTGTTCACTGACTTATCAAAGCCATTAGAATTACAAAGAGTTGTCAGAAATTAGAGCAAACTGAAGCATCATGAAGCCCACCACCAACACGTACAACCACAGTACGTTTTCCTGACAGGAGAACTATGTCAAAGGTCAAAGTGTCATCTCAAGGGTCACACTGTGGAGGCATACCTACATCAGCTATTTTTAGCTTCTGGAATGTTACAAGTTGCACATTAATTTATAGCCTTCTTTGCCCACACCTATTAGAAAGAAGGGCCCATTTTTTTCCCCATGAAATGTCAATCTGGAATTTCCATGAAAGTTGTTAAATCTCACACTATAGCTTAGTAGCTGGGCTACTAATTCAACAGTAGAACTTACTAATCATACATCCCCCTCCCCCATTGCTACCATCTGGGAACATCAATTTATTGCCCAGATTAAAAAGAAAATCAAATGTTATACCCTGAATGGAAACTGGAGTCATAGAAGGAAGAGGTTACCTTTACCTGAGCTTAAAACAAACATGAAGAAAAAAGGTGAGGCAAACTTGGAGAGCTGCTATGCCCACATTTCTTGCTCCTAGATATCAATATATACTTCTGAAATAGAAATATCTGCACTGGGAGTTAGGTCCTATACTATCCCCTGTCCTCTAAGTAAACTACCAAAACATCGAACCGAACAGCCCACTACAGCCCTGACCTACAGCATCTACTGACATCAGAGTTCAAGTCGGAAATCACCCCTTACACAACTGTGATCGTTCCTCTTTGGACTTTTAAATGTCACTTATCTTCTTAGCACAAAACAACCTTAATAAAAAAGAGAATAACATAAATATTCTTACGTTACTCTTAATAAACATAAGAACAGGAGAAATGAGCATGTGCACTCCAGCACTGTAACAGGAATCCTTATGAGGATGTTCTGGGTCTGGCCACCTCAAAACATGTATCCCTGGCAGAACAGTAGCAGCGAGGTAACAGAAGTATTTGAAAAACCTGGGCAGGGATTTGTCATGCCTTCAGCTGGCAAAGTCCAGAATATATGACAACAGCTGTTTCTAAAAGCAGCCATCCCAGGAGGCAGTCACTAATGTTTGTCAATTATGATGCAATCCAGTAGCTCTCTGAGAGAGATCTGAATTAGGAGCGTTGAGAGGCTATTTCCTGAACCCCAAATTAGAATCCTTCATAAACTACTGCAGTTTCCTGCTTGGTCCTGAAATAAGAGACAAGGGATGGAACCAAACAAAGCTTAAATCTGTGCTATGAATTTATGTTTCTTAGTATTTAACCAAGAAATTACCAAGGAATTATGAACGGTTAACCTGTCGTTTTGTCTCTGAGCTAGACAATAATGAAGAGGGGGGAGGTGTCACTTCTGATTTTTAACTCCACAAACTCCATCTGTATCCCTGTTAAAGGACCAGGCCATGCCTCCATTTCAGATCCGTTCCTGGGCTGCCCAGAAACTGAGGCCTTCAGACAGACCTTTGCAGTGATGAGAATAAGTTTTTGAAATCTGGAGAGAATCTATGAAATATTTTAATATCAGAATGAGCAAAAACCACTTCTGTTCCTTTCTGTCGGTACGATCGTTGGATGACGGATGGATGACAAATGGACCTACGAGTGAGCAGAAAGTTGAGATTTCCTTCCTTCTCCTCCATGCTAGCAACATGAGGCTTTAAATGTCCTGGACAATTCTAAGACAGATTTTAATTTTGAACCTCCTAAAAAGTGAGGTATAAAACTATCTTCAACTTCTAATTCGCAAATTTGAAACTACCAATGCACATGTTTAACTGAGATGCATAAAAGCCTTTCTCCTCAAAAGGCTTGTATTTAAGTAAAATTGTCACTTCTGAAAGAAAAGTTTATGGCTAAAATGTGTATCATCATTACCAGCAGGAATATGATTGTGTCTGGGAGCCCATTTCACTAGAAAGCCAAAAAGTCTTCTCTCAAATGGGTTTATAATGTGTCTCTTCTATTCTGGTGATTAAACAGTAAGCTCTTGGGGAGTGATTTATTTTTACAGTGATCGCCTATCAAATTGCTTTGCTTTGATATTACAGCCCCAAACTAGAGTTCAATAGTTCTAGACAGACAGTGGTCTAAGAACTGCAGTTTTTGAGTCCAACCTCCTGAAAAAGTGAAGTGTAGAACTCTGGCTCCAACTGTTTGTTCCGGTACTTGTTGACAATGTCAGTGATCTTCTGTTTCCGGCGGACATGTGGTGGGCTGTAGGAATCACTCTCCAGTCTCTTTCTTCTACAAATATTAATTACAGTCTGCCTCACGAGAAAACCTTGAAGACAGAAGGTTTTCATTCAAATCGATGTGAATAAACAGGTAGCTAGGTGAACTATAAGTATTCAAGTGAACTATTTCTGGCAAACTCACACTATCTTATTCCATTTACAAAACTCCTCACAGAGACAGATAAAACTGTCAGAAGAAAGTAAGATAAAACTGTCAAAAGAAACACAATGATGAGGAAAAACAGAATCAAACTCTACCCTGACAACCCATTTCCTGCCCTGGATTACAAACAAACTATATATATTTTCCAATACTGAAAATTTGTGAATTACAGTTCTGCTCGTACTTACTAGATTGAAGCACACTTCAAAACAGAACAAAACATGCTTCCTCTTATAATTAAGAGTCACAGGATTTTCTACATGTGGGACCTATTAAGTAATATTACCATTTCCTTATTTCTACTTCTTTCTGGCTCATAAAAATGTTAAATAAAAAGAAAAGAAAGAAAGAAACTTCAATCCTTCAGCTACATATGAGGCTTACCGAGCGCTCGCCTACTGACAATCATCCCGTCCACGAGAGGGATGACCATGTTAAATTTTCCAGTGGCTCCTTGAATTTTTATCCGGAATAATCCAGTGTTTAAAGGATGAATGAAGATGACAGGAACTTCTTTTTCAAGAGCAGTAGATCTTAAGAAAAGAAAAGAACACTCCTTTTACTCCAGATACTCAAGAGCTGTAGTCCTCCATGTGTGATACAAGAACACCAAGGGAACTACAGCCAGGCAGCGTTTAGATGAGCCAAAATCAGTCTGCTCAGAAATCTTCTTCCTGGGAGGCCATGTGGAAGCCCCCTGCCAAGGCTAAACCACTTAGGTTAGCCTTTTGAAGCTGACCAAAAGAAGGGCCTAAAATTGTGCTTAGAAAACCACTGGGGACACAGGGTGGAAGAATAGGCCAGAAAAATACATCGTGGGGAATAACCAATCTAGCAGCCAGCTGCGGGACTTTCACTTAGTTCCTCCTCCTTGTAGGGAACAAAAACGGAGCTGGCCAGAGGGCAGGGAATTCTACCATGTTCAAGACTAGCACCTCAGAGCAAGTGGGAATGTAGCTTAGGCCCACTAAGGGAATCCCTGATGTAATTTTTTTAGGGGCTGGAGAAAGAGGTTGGGAGCACCTTAGTCTGGAGCAGTTGCAGGTGTCCTCCTCAGCAGAGGTGAAAAACAGCTGTATCTTGACATAGCCAAAGCCCTCAAAGCCCCTGAACAGGCAACAGGGGCCAAGGCAAGCAACCACATCCATAGGAGACTGAATGCCACACGTGTCGGGGATATGCCAATGCATCTGGACATGCCCATGTAACTCTCTGATACTGTTTGTCAGGGTTTTGGTTTGTCTTTGTTTTGTAACACAATGAGCCTTCTTTCTAAAGTGATTTTGGCCAAAGTAACAGACAGTCAATTTTTCAAGACATCTAATAAAAATCAATCCTATACTAATTCTGTCCCCAAGACAAACTCTAAACTTTGCTAAACTACTAGTAAAATACAAATTTTACAGTCCAAACATAAAGTACTTTTGACCTAAAAAGTTTAAAACAACAACAAAAAGAACAGCACAAGACACTTAGAAGTTCTCTTCTAAATTAGTTCAAGTAAAGTTTACCTCATGAAATCTATTTTGGTCTCTTTAGCAAGTTCAGTGTCAAAAAAGAAGGCTAAAAAGGAGTCAGAAAAACAGGACTGTTCTGTATTAAAAGAGACTGAAGGAATGAGTCCTGGACACAAGGCTGAAATGGGTCCTGGTTTAAACAAACCAGCTGCAAAGACTATTTTAGGGGAAATGGAGAAATTTGAATATGAACTGGCTACCAAGTGAAATTAAGGAATTATGACTAACTTTATTTCTCTGATAACGTTATCTTTATACATTTGAAAAGTGTTAATTTTCAGAGGTGCATACTGATGTATTCAGAATGTTAGAAAATCTGCAGTTTGCATTAAGAAACTTTGGCATAAACAACAGAAATTTTAGGAATGATTTGCCCTATTCTGGAAATTTAACATGATAATGTTAAAATAAACCATCTTTCTAATGTTAGACTAAATTCATTTTATATGCAATATAAACCAGAACAGGGAAAATAGAAGGAATTTATACAAAGTTAAAATATCAAGTTAAGCTTGATATAAATTATTTGTTTAAACAAAAGACAAGACAAGTAAAAAGCTTTGAGATGATAAAGCCTGCACAGACACATTTTTACTACTCTGTTTTTAATCCATTTTTGTGCCTGAGCAGCTAAAATAAAAATCTTAATATTATAATAAAGTTAGTAACCTATTTTACTTAGAAATATTTTTCCATTAAATAGCTCATGTGATGAGGATACTTTAACTGCTATCTATCCAGAATGTTTTGACCAGTTTAACTCCATTATTTCCATCTAATATTGCTACTCTATTATCACTCTTCATTAATAATACTTGTCTACACTTTTCCATCTTTCTTTTTGCCTCCGATAAATGTACAACTGCAATTGATTAGGCCATTTAAAAATCCTTGTTAATTTGATCACCTTGTGCCTTTATCTACAAACTTCTTTTATTCTTTCCCCATAATTATGTTTACTTCTTACTGTCTTCATCCCTTTTGTTTCATTAAAGTCATTATTTCTTCATTAAACTACAACCACCATATTATAAGAAATAGCTTTCTCTATGCTTAAAGTCAATATTGATAAACTTCAAGCCAAGGAAGGGAGTACCTCAGAGAAGTGCTACTATTTGCAGTAGTTTCCACACCAGTACTGATTTCTGTCATCAGGTCTGAGAGGGGAAAATTTTCTGGAAGAAAATCAAGGCATTACATTTAATATCTCCCTTCAAGAAAACTCAATTTCCTAAACTCTTTACATACCAGACAACAAATATATGGACTTTGCTCTCCTAAAACATGTAGTCCTAAATATTCCTCACACACACACAAAAATCCCTCAAGGCATATTTTAGAAAAGTTCATCTAAAGCAGAGAGCTTTTAAAGAATGTAATCTATAGTCCTGGAGGGCTTGGAAAGAGCTTTAGAAGTTTTAGAAAGCAACCATTACACTTTCCTATGAACTCTGAGCTGAATGAGATTCTAGGGTAAATACACATTTCTAATGTTCTTATGCAGCTTACATAAAAATCATGAGAAACATATTCATAGCAGAATCCCTAAGGACCAATTAATCTTTACAATGAAACAAGATTGTGGAAAGAGAGTGAGGAAGGTGAACTCCCTTCCCCTTTCCAGAGGTCCTGGGGTGACTGGGAGCCACATGAAGTGGGACCAAGTGGCCAGAAACCAGTATCTGCCATACAAGACGACCTGAAGGCTCTGCATCCATCACATCTTCACGACTATGAAATAAGTGCTGGGTCACTCATTTAACAGATTAGTCACCTAAGGAGTAATGAAACCCAGGCTTCCTGAACTCCAGTCCCAGCTCTTGGCCACCATATAGGGCCTATGCTGCCACTCCTTTTAGACATTCAGCAAGTCACTGTCATCCTACCAAAATTGTGTTTATGGACAAAGTCCTTGCACAATACCTATATCATCATAGCGTTCCACCCAGACTACAGAAACTCTTGTCTCGGGTCCGAGGGGAGGCAAAGGGCGACCCTGAGGCAGCTTCTTCATTCTGGAACTGGGACTGAGCTGTATGAGGCAGACAAAAGCGGAAGAGGGGGGAAAAAAACTGGCTTAATAAAACTACAATCATACATTCATCAAGCTATCCAGTGACATAAGGATTAGATCATGGGAAGTCACTTCTGGAAAACAATATAAAATCATTTGCAAAAAAGCCCTTCTTTGGTTTCTCTGTTTATCAAGTCTCAAACTAGAACAAGGCAATGAAAGTCTAAAATATTCAAATAAAAAAAAGATAAGAAATATTGAACAATTGTAACTGACATTAATAAAAACAAAATTTGCAAACTATGTCTTAAAGAGGACTTAAGGATCTCTGTGACCAGAAGGCAGTATGCTTTTTCCGCCAGAGTAACATCATTGCTCCACCTGGGGATCTTTTCAGTGTTGAATTCTTGTCAACTGCTTTTCCTCTATCTACTGAGATAATGATATGAATTTTTTTCCCTTAGTTTGTGAGTAGTCTGCAAAGTATGTGGTAAATAAAAACATGGTGCTTTACTGATCTTGCTCTTCTCCAAATTGTATTCTGTGAAATCTTTTTAAAATGTAGCAACTTATGATTTTCAAAATCAGTCTACTTCAGTTTTATACAAGCTAACTTTTTTTCCCTAAATCAATTTTAAAGGTGAAACCCCTCCCATATTCTTTTAAGCAAACACTTATATTAAAAATAATTTTAAGTGTAGAGAGGTCCAAATTAAAATTCTTTACAATGGAAGAAGGGCTTCAGACAAGTTTGCACAACACCTCTTTGGTCTTTATTATTTATTCTATATCAACTGTCTGACATTTGTAAACTGATCCTATACTCTTGCTAATTACTACTTGGTCATTTTCCAGTAAGGATTAGGAGGTAACACGAGGGGAGAATACAGACAATGATGTAACATCCACTGATAAGGTAAGAAAAAGTGTAAAACCAAAATGCTCTCTTCCTGTAGTAGCTGCTGAGTCACCTCACTCAGTGCATTTATTCACGCACTGGATTATTCTTCAAAACGCTATCATGTGTGTTGTCAGACCAAAGTTGAATTTTCCATGGTTAATGCTATAAAATACATACTATTGTACCTTTAGTGGATATTTCAGGGACCAAATAATAACCTATACTTGAGAAGGAATGGGTGAAAGAACCAAGCATGGAACTGAAATGACTAAATAGAGAAAAGCAACAAAGATGGAATTGAGTGAATCATCTGTTGCAAGCTGAAAAGAATATCATGAAATTTTGATTTAAAAAATTAAGATCCTAATGAATTAGTACAGATATAATTATTCTTTGGGTTAGTTAAAAGTTTTTCAGGTGTGATTCTATAATTACCTAATTACCTCCATTTCACTATAAATTTCTGGAGATTAATCAACAAAGTGACTTACCCTCTGTGAGGAATTAAGATTGTCTGTGTGATTAGGGAAAAGCTCAAGTGTCAGGGATGGCTGTTTCAGAATTCCTGGCATAAGATCCATATTTGAATCACTATCTTGGTCTGAGATGTTACTTTCCAATGAATCAGCTATAGGGTAAAGAAAAATATATATAAATAAAATATCTACAACTTTGTTAGAGCAAACGTGTTTATTAAACTAGCTATGTTAACAGTAAAACTTAAATTACTTAAGCAAAGCATTGCTTTTAGAGCCAGGGTTGGCAAACCTTTTTTGTCAAGTAATAAATATTTCAGGCTTTGCTGGCTATACAGGTCTTTACTGCATATTCTTCTTTATTTACAACCCTTTAAAAATGCAAAAAACATTCTTAGTGTTTTGAATTTGGCCTGTGTGCCATAATTTGCTGGCTCCAGCTCTACTAAATTGGTGAAAATAAGCTGGGCCAGAGACACCAGGGATGGACTCAGTCCACAGAGGATGGTTGGGGCCTGGCTTCTGGAATTAAGGCAGGAGATCACAGCCTTGACAGGAAGGCAAACAGCTGCTCAGACATTGACCTAGACCATGGAAGGGCCCTCCTGCTAGAGACACAACTGGCCCCAGAGAAGAGAAAGGGAGGAAGCTCAAGTGCAAAATCAAGGTCCAAGTACAAAGGTTAAGAGGTGGCCAAAGCAGGGTCCAGGAAAAGTCATTAGCCTAGAAATGAGAAATGTGAAAGCATGACGTGCAGCATCCCATCCTTTGGACGGTCTCATGGAGAAGGTGAAGTTTTCCATCTCCTGTCTGGTCAGGCACAAAGTAATGTACTTAATTTGCAAGAAGCAAAGGTTCAAGGCAAAATAAGACTAAGAATTCAGACTGAGAAGTAATGGTCACTTCTGATCCTTGAGAAGAACATGCTTGACAACCACCTTCTCCTGGTTGGAATTTCTCCACCTCGGTGTTAGAAGACCAGGCAGTTACCACCATGAGAGCCTCCAACTGCAGGATTCTCTGGGGTTCCATACAAAGGCTCTCACATGGAAAGAGGGAAGCAGGTGAGGGTTCACTCATTAGAGAAAAAAATGAATAAACTGAAAAACAGGGCTTCTATGTATTAGTTAAACTAATCAGATTTGTTGTTGTTGTTTAGTCACTAAGTCATGTCCAACTCTTTTGAGACCCCATTAGCCTGCCAGGCTCCTCTGTCCATGGGATTTTCCACGCAAGGATTCTGGAGTGGGTAGCCATTTCCTTCTCCAGGGGATCTTTCCAGCCCAAGGATCAAAACTGCGTCTCCTGCATTGGGAGGTGAATTCTTTACCACTGAGCCACCTGGGAAGTCCAATTAATCACATTAAAGAAAGTAAAAAATATGGGTCAAAGTGGATCTCCTTTGCTATTTAAAAATTATTATTAGAGGGTCAGTCTTCTAGTCTTTCACTACCTTCCATTAGTTAAGAGGAGCTAACACCCCATACCTCTGCATAATCTAAAAGCTATCATGTCTTTGAAGCTTAAGAATGTCTTAGATGACTTCAGAATCTCTCCCAGTGCAGTAATACTGCACAAACCAGTAAATACAAAAATTGTTCCATACAAAAAAAACCCAGCACCATAAAAAAAATTCTCTTACTTAAGGACTCCACAGGAGAAGGAACCACAAAAGCTATTTCCGTAAGGGCATCGGCATAATACAGCACCTTCTTCTGTCCATTGAAAATGCTAGCCCCAACATCTTCAGAGGAAATCACTTCATCTATGAATGAGAAACACTACGTTACTGCTCTGAAAAGTGGGGAAAACCAGTATCACCCTGCTACATGAAATTTTAACTGGTTAATAAAAAGTGATAATACATAGAAGGTACATTTCCAACATGAACCAATATGTAAGAAGAATAAACTATAAATGTTCATTAAATGGCTTAACACTAACTTTAAACCATAAAATCTTAATTTCACAGTTGCTGAAACTAAATCAGATCACTTCTGATTAGCAGGACCTTAGTTTATGTGTATCAGGCAGATTCAGGGAATAGTCTTTTTGGAAGAGGTAACAGTAATTAAAAAAGAGACCACCCAGTCCCTCTGAAGGGAGGTAGGCAGATGTCTGTGTGTGTGTACACTTGCTCACAGGCATTTCTGTCCCTGGTCTCTTTATTGCTCTTCAGTTTTGCTTTTGTGTCATTTTCTCCAGTGATCAGTGATATAATATGAAAATGTACAGGCAGCTTTAATCATATCTTTGTATCTGCTCTAAGTCAGCAAGATAGAATTAACCAAAATAACACTCTTGAGAGCTGGTATCAGTTCAGTTCAGTCACTCAGTTGTGTCTGACTCTTTGCAACCCCATGAATCGCAGCACACCAGGCCTCCCTGTCCATCACCAACTCCCGGAGTTCACTCAGACTCACGTCCATCGAGTCGGTGATGCCATCCAGCCATCTCATCCTCTGTCGTCCCCTTTTCCTCCTGCCCTCAATCCCTCCCAGCATCAGACTCTTTTCCAATGAGTCAACTCTTTGCATGAGAGCTGGTACAGTTCTCCATTAAAATGAACACAATGCCCTACAAGTAATACATAAAAGACCAACAACCTGACAAAAAATTGGGAAGAGGAAATAAACAAGTAGTTCTCAGCTAAGAAATAAAAATATGAGATGCTGAAACTCAATCATAATTAAAAATAGAAAACTCCTCACCTAACAGATCAGAAGACATCTAATTTGGTGAGGAGGTGGCAAATGAAGTTTAGATCAGAGTCTAGCAAACTTTTTCTGCAAAGGGTCAGACAGTAAATGAAACTTTGCATGTCATATGGTCTTTGCCATGATTACTTAAGTCTGTCGTCGTAGTGTGAAAGCAGTCAGATAATACATGAACAAGTGTGGCTGAGTGCCAATAAACTTTACCTACAAAAATAGGCATGGGCTGCAGGCGCTGGCTCCTGGTTTAGATGTTGGGCAGGCACTGTGTCTATCATAGCAGATACTGTGGTTACTGCCCCAACACACTCATTCTACCCGCCTCCTCGTTCACATCTCTCTTTCAGGGTCATTCCACCTCTCTTGCCACAGCAATGGCTCATGGTGGTCTAATCACTGTGTATTTCTGGCTTTGGGAGAAGGGAGGTTCTGAGACCCAGCTAACCTCTCCTCTTTAGACTAGTGTGGTATGTGAATGGTTTTAGCCTGAAATGGCATCTTTGCAGTGTGAGGAAAGTCAGGATGGGACAAAACCAACACATGAAAAACAGAACTAAAAGAAAACTGCAGAGAAATAGAACAGGAGTGCTGATCACATGGCAACAAAACTGCACACTGATGTCTGGGATTTTCAGTTATATGAGGCAATAAATAACCTTCAAAATCTAGCTCAGGGTGGGTCAGGTTTTCTGTTACTTGCAACCTTAAGCATCCAAGTGACACATTTATACATTTGTCAACTTGAAAAATGTGCAAAATTTTTTATCAGTTCTACTTGTGGGAATTCAGTTGATAAATACACTCAAGCATAACTATTAAAGGTTATGTGGCAATTGAAATTAGAGCACATTCTCATATACTTTGATTCAACCTTGGTTGAAAGCAGAAGAAAACTATGTCACAAGTCACAATGGTATTTAATGGGAAACTTAAGAGCATAATCTTGCTGACAGAGGAACTCTGCTGATTCAAAGCATTAGACACAGGCCTTCCCCACTTTGGAGAGGTATTAACTTCCCAGTGATTTCAAGGGCCCTTGGAACAGAAAGCTCCAGCCAGGTAGGGCAAAGGCCTTAAGATTAAACTTATACTTGCTATCTTGATTACAGTTCCTCAGGAGGATTTGATTGATGTGTATGAATCTCTCAGTCAGCTGTTTACTACAAAGGTTTTTATATAATGTCCTAACAGCGTAACCTTAAATGATAGTCACAAAGTCTAGAAAACATATCTGCTAGTAGAAAAACTGTATTTATTAGACAAAGTATACTTGTTAGGAAACTACTGTTTGCTATAATCTAAATTAATTATAATACTGTTATAGAAAACAGAATTTGTTCACTCCCACTATAAAAAACTTACCAACTTTATGTATGATAATTAAGCCATTAATTTTATATTAGTTGTCATAATGTATGTATATAACATATATGTTTATATATATATATATACACACACACTTAATTATTCCTCATATTAACAGAAAATGTTTGGAAGATGATACAATTATTAAGTGATCTCCTGTGAGGATGAGATGAAAGAGACTTCTCCACTCCATACCTCTGCTTGTTTTTTTTTTTCTTTCATAACACTACAAATTCATACTAAAGGAGAAAAGTCGAGAGTAACAAAATAAGGAAAAACAAATGACCATATGAGATTTACCTTGTTCAGGTCCTTCACCATCATCGCAACTGTTAATAGACCAACTGGTGGAAACATGCCCAGTCCAGCCAGGGTGTTTGCCCACATCTACTGACCAGCCAAGGGAGAGCAAAAATTCTAGGAAATGTGGCTGAACATTTCTGGAAGACTCCACATTCTTTAAAATCTGAAATACATACCAATCATCAACTATGGTGAAGGAAACAAAAGAGCATATCAAAGTATCTTCATAAAAATTCTCTTTGAAGTGTCTGATAAGTCAAGTCCAAGCTGAGAATAAACTGAGGACTATACATATGACTGCAGTTAAATATGCATGCTTCTGGGTTATATAGATCTGGGTTCAAATCCTGGCTGGGCTTTGGGCAAGTTTCTTAACCCCACTGTTTCAGTTTCTTCATCTATAAAGTGAGTAATAATGATGGCTGTGAAGATTAAGTGAGATAAAGCAAGAAAATCCTCTCTCTCCCTAGCAAAATAATTACTGAGCCAGCTATGCTTACCAAAAGTAAACAAAAAACACTAGGTCCCTGCCTTCACATAGGTATCTGATTACTTACAAGTCTTGACAAATGCTATAAAAACTACAAACCTGTTAAAAATTCAATAATGACTAGCTACAATTAATAAGTGAGTGGGAAAACATTCTTCTCTGGGTTTGAAGAAGAGAATACAACCATCCCAGATAAAAATGAAGGCTCTCTCCTCTTCACCAGGTACCAAACTTAATTCCTGGGCCCCAGAAAGAAAAGTCCCTTGTTCTAAAACAGTGGTTCTCATCAGGTGGATTTTGCTCTCCAGCGGATATCTGGCAATGTCTGGAAACAGTTTTGACATCACAACTGGTGGGGCACTGCTGGGATCTAGTGAGCAGAGGCCAAAGATGCTGTTACATGTCCTATTTTTATAGAGCAGCTCCCCCAACAAGGAATTACTTGACTCAAAACAGCAATACTGCTGCTGTTCAAAGTCCAAAGCTAGAAGAAGGAAAATGAGAAGTCCTTTACAAATTAAAAATGAAATGGGGAGAGAGGTAGTGTATCACAATCACCTGGGAATTCCTTAAACATGAGACTTCTTAGCCTACTCCAGAACCTCTGTATCAGATCAGCAGAGATAAGATCCTGGATTTACTACTTTCAAGAGGTCTCCCAAGTAACTTTTAATGTAGCCAGCCCACAGATCACTGATGTAGTTCATACAATGCTAACCTAATGAAGTCAAAATACGTGGTTACATCAAATACTTCTCAATCTAGTGGGCATCGTTGCCAGGCCTCATCTCTTTAACAATTCTCTTCAGAAGTGTATTTAGTTTCCCATATCCCTTCATATTCTTGTAAGTGCCAGGAAACAGATCTGACAGCCAGTTTTTGTTTTCTCCCAATGAATTATTTTATTCACAGGTGAGACTTTTAAACAATTTGAAAATGTAGCCAAGATACAATAAGTAAGTTAAATTCAACTTGCAGCCCACTGACTGGCAGCTGGAAATTCATCTAAATCTTCCCTATGGGGCTAGGGAAGGCAGGACTCAGCCATTCTAAAGGAGGCCTCTGGGAATCTTATTGTTTTCTAGTCACCCTTGGTCCCTAAAAAGCTAAGGAAACTCAACTGGTGTAAGAATTAAAGGGTCTGTGTCTTCTTCTATACGTTGGAGGAAAATGGCCCCACTGCTCTCATATGAACCATGAATATAGACTTCTTTCAAAACAGATCCCCACCCTCTGCATTCAATCCACTTCTACTGAAGATCTTCCAAAAACGTGAGTCTACCAGTCTCATCTCTGGCTACCAGTAGCCTCCCAAGCTCCAAACAAATTGGAACCAATAATGAATTTTACAAAAATGAAATTCTCTCACCTCCAGGGCCTTTACACATGCCGTTTCTTGGTTAGTGACAACCCACTTCTACCTTTTAACCTACTGTCAGTGTACACCTCATACATTAGCTTAAAAGTCTTTTATTTCAGGAAGTCTTCTTCAAACCAGGTTAGGTTTTCATGTTACGGCTCCTATAACATGTTCCTATCGGCACACTTTATTCATGGTTGCATGTTTAATCATCTGTCTTTCCCTCTACACAGTAGTTCCAGAAGTCCAGAAACCTCGTATATCTTGCTTACCACTGTAACCCAGGCACCTGACAGCAGATACTTAGTAAGTATTTACTGAATCGCTAACATGAAATGAGAATTTTCTCCTTTTCTAGTAGTTTGCCAATAATCTATATACTAGAAGCATAAACATTTTGTAATTCTGGTATATTTCTTCAAGTGTGTTTAATCTGATTAGCTAATGGTCTTGCAATGATTATAGTGAAACTCCAAGATAATAGAGCCACAGTGCTCTACACGTGTGAATACATGCTGTATTTTACACATCTTCCTTTGGTCCTCTTCAGTCACAGCTGGTAACTACTGTCCAATCCATGTTTCAACCATTTATCTCTGATAGACACTCAAGCTCCTAATATCTGCTCTCGGTTTTCTGTTCTCACCTGTCTTATGGCTGTCTTCATCCTTCTCCTAGTCTCTTCGTTACATGTATCCAACTGTGTTTTACTTATTGTTTTTATCCTTTATTTCAGATGTTCTCCTACTGTGCATGCCTTGACTAAAATTATTTCCTTTGAAATTACCTGGAAAGTGAGTTCCTCAAGAGGAAAGGGAGTTATCACTTCTACACTTGGGCACATCAAGGGAGCCACAGGGAAGATGGTCAGTAAACAGTTGCTGCTGGGCAGTAAAGCCTAACTTTAGCTTTTCATGGTTGACTTCTGTTATTTTAGTTTCCTGTGTCTTAGGAATCTGAATTCCTTAAGGTAAGAAAGACATGCTCTAGCTCTTCTCTACGTCGCATTCACTGAGAGTCAAGAGACTCGAGGCTCTAGGCATCATAGTTTTCATTAACTCAGTTTCTGAACTGATTCACAAGAAATCTTTAAAGATCAAGAATAACTCACCTTCCACCATAGAGAAGTGCAAGTCATGTAAATATTTTTCAATTTACAGCATAAAAAATTACCCCCCAAATCCAGAAATCTTACCTCCTGGTTTGTTTTCTGGCCCGACTTCATATAGAAAATAAAAACTGTGTCAAAGGGACGACATGGCAAGAGATCCAGATAACCGATGTCATCAAAAAATCCAGGTATCGTGGAGTCAAGTGCAATAAGGTGAGGAGGTAGACGACTGTTTGTAGGTTCCTACCACCAAAGGAAGAAAGGAGAAGGTATCATCTCTTTGCACTATTCTAATTATATAAAAAGCAATACTTGCTCATGGTTTAATAAATATTTAAAAAAATTTAAAAAGTGACAGGAATAAGCAGAACCATAATCCTGAATTACAGAAACTATTTAACATTCTTGTGTACTTCCTTCTAGTTCTTTTGCCTTTTTTTGTTAAAGATGGTTGAGATCATACTATGTATTTAATTTAAAATCCAATTTTCTCTGTAATACACCAAACTTTCTAGAAAAAAATTAGTATGTATTTTATTCTTATTCATTGCTGGTGGAAATGGAAAATGGTACAGCCATGTTGGAAGACAGCTGGGCAGTTTCTTGCAAGGCTAAGTATAATCTTACCATACAGGACAGCAACTGCATAACTTGCTATTTTCCCATAGGAATTAAAAACGTCTACTCAAAAACCTGCACACAAATGTTTATAACAGCTTCATTCATTAACTAGAAGCAAAACTTGGAAGCAACCAAGGAGTCTCTCTGTAAGTAAACTGTGATAAATCCACCCAATGGAATATTATTCAATGATAAGAAGTGAGTTATCAAGTCACAGAAAGACATGGAGGAACCTGAAATGCAAACTGCTAAGTGAAAGAAGCCAATCTGAAGAGACTACATACTATATGATTCCAACTATATGACATTTTGTAAAAGGCAAAACTGTGGAGACAGCAAAAGATCAGTAGTTGTCAGGGGTTGGGGGAATTTCCAGAGAAGGGGAGGGATGGCTAGGAAGACTACAGAGGACTTTAGGGCAGAGAAACTCTTCTCTATAATGCTATCACGGTGGACATATGTGATTTCATATTTGCCAAAACCCACAGAACTGTACAACGCAGAGTGAACACTAATGTCAACTACAGAGTTCAGTTAATAATCCATCTGATACTGGTTCGTCAATTGTTACAAATTATGTCACAACAATGCAAGATGTTAGGAGAAACTACGTGTGTGGAGGAAAAGAGGTTATATGGAAACTCTCTATGCTTTCTACTTGGCTGTTCTGCAAACCTAACTGCTTTAAAAGATAGTCTATTAATTTTTATGTATTTCTTGTTTTGTTTTCCCCCTGATTCCTTATCTTCTTTGAGATCTTGATCTTGACCAGCAGGTTGTATCATCCTTGGTATTTTTCAGGAAAGCATCCCTCAGAGATGGCAAGGATTACTCTTTTCCTACTCCAAACAAGGGTTGAGGCAACACCCTGTCATTAAAGACACTGCTATTTCTGCAGTCAAACAGAGGAGTATTCACACTATGAAAAAAGACTACAGATAGCCTCGTGTCAATTCAGGTCAGATTTTTCCACTAAATGAATTTTCTACAAACATGCAGAAAACGTTCTGCTTTTCATTTTTCACTCTGAAATCAAGGAGAAGGAACCGCAGTCTGGCAGTGTGCTACAACACATCTTATAGGACAAGGGCTCCTCATTCTTTTTTTTTTTAAAAGCTACCTCCTCAGCTTGTTCTTCTGGATGATCTTCTAATTCAGGAACATAACGTATGTACTTTATATCTCTTAATAACTTCTTAAAGTTTTTTTCTCTAGGTCTGTGTTTTTCCTAATAAATTTTGTTAGGATAACTTTTGTCAATATCACAGTTATAACTGAGTTATTTTGCATTGTATTTCTAACTGGATATTAACAGCTGTAGTCATTAACATTTGTACTTCATATGTGGTGATCTTAACTTTCATTTACTTTAAACACTCTACTGATTCTCCTTCTTACTGTCACTCAGTAGCTCAGTCGTGTCTCACTCTTTGTGACCCAAAAAACTGCAGCACACCAGGCTTCCCTGTCCTTCACTATCTTGCAAAGTTTGTTCAAACTCATGTCCACTGAGTCAATGATGCCATGGCTGTCTAATTAGAAATCATATTAACTGGGAATTGTCTTTTCCTTTCCAATGTTTTTTTACTTGGTTTCTTTTAGTATTTCATTGACCTTCCTGATTTTGATATTATACTATAGTTAGGTAAGATGTTACTCACTGGGGGAATCTCCCTACACATATTTTTTTTTTAAACATTTCCTCATTCTCCATTCCTAAATGGGCTGCCATTTACACAGATCTACATTACTGGTCCTGGTGAAGTTTTGGGCTGTTTATTCATTTTTTAAAAATGAGACTAAATATTGTTTTGCTGAATATTGACTGTTGTATTGACTAATCTGCTAACAGAATCAAATTATTTTCTTAATAACTTTACTAATATTTACCAGTAACTGACTCTCTTGCATTCCTAGGATAAACTTTACTTGGTTGTAGCAGTTAATTTGTTTAACGTGCTGCTGAATTCAGTTTTATTAGTATTCTCCTTAATACTTTTATATATACTTTTGCATGTGTGTTCTGTCAGGTTTATTAGAGGTACGCTTAGATTCATAAAATAAATCAGGCTACTTTCTAATTGCAACCTCAGTGATTTGTCTTGTCTCCATTTAGTCCATAGCATGCAATAATTTCCTTCTAGAATGTTTTTATTTACTGCTTCTACTCTGTCCAATTCTCTCCACTAGGAATATCACTAATCATCTGTAAGGCTGTATCTTTGTTTCTTTCTTTCCACACTTATCACTGCATTTCTCATTATTTTCCTCTTTCTGTTCTTTTCTTCTGCATTTTAAGAGTTTTTATTTTTTACTCTCCACCACTAATTCAATTTTCTACAACATAAAATATCATTCATCTACATGCTGAAATCCAAACTCAAGACAGCAGTGTTCCCCTCTACTTTTCTTAAAAGTTAAATGGCCTTCAGCCAAGTAGCTGTTAGAAAGTAAGGCAGGGGGCAACTTGTGCAATAAGTGACTTCTTGCCTGGCAATCTTCAGTTGGGTTTTTCAAAACAAACAGGCTTAGTGCAAATTCTAAATTCACATACATGGAAGCTATTTCACATTTTTGAGGCCCTGTTTCTACATATGTGAAATAGAGATACTACCACTTTCCTAATAAAACTGTTTTAATGAAATTAAGAATAACGGCAACATCTACCTTACAGGCTGGCTGACTCTGTTCTATGTACTACATGAACCGCCTGACACAATCACAATGAGATGACACCCTTATCACCCCTATTTCAGACATGAGGAACTAAGACTCAAAGTTGGGTAACTTTCTCAAGATCACACAGCTGGTAAGTAGTGACGCCAGGACATAAACCAAGACAGTTTGACCCTAGAAACTGCACAACCTAACAAGTGTTTACATTCATTCCTTTTCAAAAGTGGCATGAAAGAGCAGTCAATTGTAGCCCATACTTTCAGTCATAAACTTTACTGGGGAAAAGTTTTAACATTCTTTTCCTAACTGCTTATAGATGTCATTAATATATATAACATGAGTCCTACAGCACCTAGCAAAAGTTAGAGGTGGATATATTATCAAAGCAGCTCTCACAACAGAACTCTAAATACATTCATGGGAAAACTGTCTTGGAACTCATATAGTAAGCTGCAGCATCACAGAATTTTATTTCCTTGTATAAAAAGTAAGATTTTAAATAGTTTCTGTTTTTTTAATTCTCCATCTTCACAAAAATGCTTTAGCTATCATCAGTTGAATGTTAATGTATGAATATATTTACTCATAGAAGTTTATGAAAATTACCTTCAATGCTTCTAAAGACAAAAATCCGAAGTGTGAAAGGAAAAGGCGTGCTGTCTGGAACTCCTGGGCAGGAGGTGGGGGCTGACAGTCTGTGACTGGGTCAGGGAAACTTCTCCTCTGCAATTCCTCCTCACTTTGTTGCTCCAGGTGTATTTCATAAGCGATCTGCTGGGCCATGCCATTCCTTAATTTTTCATGTCTCTCTTCTAACTGAAATAAACCAAACATTTCATTTTGGGGGAATTATCGTATCAGGATTAATCTTAATTTTTAAATGAAAATAAGGCTACAAGCAACAAAATAGAAGATAATTTTCAGTGATCAATACTGATGAGCTTCAACTCAGTACAACCAAGAGCAAATATGCATAAACCAGGCAAAAATGTTTTAAAGTTAAAATAAAAGCCCAAGAATATTCCTATAGCCTCAAAAATTGCTCCTTTATCTCCTCGCTATAAGTGAAACCATTCTGTCTCTGCTTCCCTTTACACTGGCAAGAAAGGGGGCAGAGCTGCCATTCTCTGCCATGTTCCCTTCATCTTCCACATCATTTTCCCTCTTCTTCCAGACCCCTGTCCATCTTTGTCCTGCAAGGATCTCCTCATTCTTTGAAGTTCACAACTGCATAGATTAGCTGCTATACTCTTGGGAGTTACTTCTGCTTTCCTTCTGATCTATCCTATTTAAAATTTCATCCTCTTTGGTGAATAGCCTGGCCTACATTCCTACAACTTCCTTAACCTTCACAACTCTGGCCTTCCAGGACAAACTCTGTACCTCAGATGTGCTGTACTTTCAGGAGTTCCAATTTTGAAATTCCTTTCTTACAGCTCACCTGTATACCCATTCTCCCTTTACCATCACTGTGGGGTAAACAACCCCTCTCTCTATTTCTCCAAGCCTTCTGGCTTCATCTATCTCCCAACCAAAACTAAACCCCCCAAATCTGACATCTTAATACCCTCTTCTAAGCATATAAAATGGCTATGTTATTCCTTATGCTTCTTTATTCACCTGGCCAATCTCCACATCACTCAAATTTTTTATTTATGCCTCTGGATATCAAGAACTTTTGAAAAAAGTCAGCAGAATGAGTTAAGTAACTTTACTACAGATGATACTACTTAATCTAGCTGGGCTGCCTGGCAATTTAAAGAAGCATCTTCGCTTCCCTATGTCATTTCTAAGAACTAAGATTAAAATTTACATAAGCAGCTTCAATTTCCCTTCTTTCCACCTCTAAATGTCTCTGAACCTAAACCAAGCCCCTCTTCTCTCCTATCTTACCAGAAGGACCCCTTTTCTAGATACAATCACAGATTTTCTTGACCTAATTGCCTCCAGGGCCTTATTCTATTACTTATCATTTCCCCAGCCTGCCTCACAGTGTAGACTGCTGACCCTTCTTCACTGGCTCCTTTTACTTCTGATTCTTCTTAAATTAGAAAAAGAAAGAAAGAAAGAAAAATTAGCCTTGCCTTTCCTTCACTAGGCCATTTCCTCATTCTATTTTCTACTCTGTACCTTTTACTTCCCTGGTGGCTCAGAGGTAAAGAATCCACCTGTCAATGCAAAAGACGCAGGTTCAATCCCTGGGTCGGGAAGATCCCCTAGAAGAGGAAATGGCAACTTATTCCAGTATTCTTGTCCGGAGAATCCCATGCACAGAGAAGCCTGGCAGGCTATAGTCCACAGAGTTGGAAAGAGTTGGACATGACTAGCAATTAAACAATAACCCTTCTCTTTACTGCTAACAGTTAACAGTGTAGCCTATATTCACTGCCTTTTCCTCATTTACCATTCACTCCCCAGACCTTACACTTTAATACTCCTTTGAACTTGCTCTCAAAGGTCAACAACATTTCATAACAAAATCCAGGGGCCTCTTCTTAGTGTTCCTTCCCCCAATCTCTCCAGTATCTGATACTATATGCAGCCTCCATACCTGCCCTTCTATTCACTCATGCCCTGACATACCTGTCTTTCATTTCTTAGAACTCTTCTTTCTTGACCTAAGCAACCAATTATTTAATCTAGTTAAGTACCTAAATTAATCTAAAGCCAAGTAGTTTTTTTCCCAAACCTGTCCTCTTCCTAATGTCTATATTTCTATAAATGGTACTGTTATCTTTGCCACTCAAGCCTAAAATCTAAAGTTCTTCAGCTCTTTTCTATCCCTCATCAATCCAAGACTGTCTGTATCAAAATATCTCTATAAGACATGCCATCTATATAAACTTTACACTACCAATAAGGCAGTCCTTCCCATCCCCTGCCTGAGTTGTCATAATGGTCTCTGAATTGGTCTCCCCTCTCCAAATATCCTCCTCTAGGGTTGGATCATGTCCTCACACTAATGAAACCACAGACCAGTCCAGTTCCTTTAGACTGGTTCCTTTGGACATCGGCAGCCCGATGTCAAGTTCCTTTCACTTAGCCACACTCTCTATTTGTCTTACTACATGACAACTTCCTGGATGACAAACATCTAGGTCATCTTAAGAACCATCTCCAGGAATACCAAACAAAGGCAGTATCTTGATAGCAGAAGTTGTTTAAGGATGTTTATAGTCATTCTCTTAAGAAAAGCTGGTAATAATTTATCTTACTTCTTCCGTGACGATTTCATGCAAATCTGGAATGCTCAGATCTGCTTTCACAAAAGGAATCTTATCCACCTCTTCAGGAAATGGTCGATGTTTCACAGTATATTTAAATCCAACATCATTTTTAGGAACTGGACGAGGTTCAGGCACAAAAAGCTGTTAAAAAAAACACATTATATGTATTACATTTGGTGCCATCCGAAATGACATGTATTTCCCTGGTCTCTTAGATGTCTGTGTTTCCCTAGGGTTACAAAACACAGAATCTCAGTAAAAATCTGCAAATACTACTGCTAATGATAAAGGCACCAGTGCACTCTTCTTCATTTTTATGAAAATGTTCATCAACTTATAGATTTTTGTGACTGATATATGTGTTATGGACCTCTAGTGTACCAGGCCTGAATCTTCCACATTCAGTGATAAGCTAAAATAAGCCATTTCCAAATTTAAAGGCTCAAACTTCCTTCTTCCCCCAAGGGCTCTCAGATCATATAAGTTTACATCCACTGGGCATCTCTAGACAGTGAATTCAATAATTAGAAATTTAGCATCGCTTAACTGAAAAAGTCTGGCACCGAATCTAGGTCTTCATGGCTCCAAATCCCTGCTTTAATAAACATATATGAGCTGTGTGACTTCTGTTTCCACATTTGACAAATGGAAACAACACATCACAAGACTGCTGCAAGGATTAAATAAATTTAAAAAATATATGGCACATACTGAACTGTCAAACAGGTTTTAGTGCCTTTTCTGACCTCCTTTCTCCTCAGTCTTTAACGGGACCGAGTGGCTTATAGTGTTGCTGACAGATTGGTGACAGGTATGACACCACTAGGAGAAAACAGGCGTGTGCTCCTCAGAGCAAACACGTTATGCAACAGCAACACCTAGAATGTTGAATTATTTTAGGCACACACTCTACTTTTGTGAGTTTCTCTCTCAAATCCTTGTAAAATTTTATTAAGTCATGTTTTAAAGAATTTTTAGGAACGTAAGTAAAAGCTTTCAATGTGATAAAAAATGAAAAGAGCAGTATACAAAAATGACTAAATTCTACTGAAGTGTTAGGTACAGAAAGGGAAAAAAGATGGGAAGAAAATCCACTAAAACATTAGCAGAGGCTGTCTACTTCTGAAGAGTGACAATACAGGTGACTTAAAATACCTTCTTCATTCCCATAATTACAACTGTTATAAAAAATAAACTGCGCCACCCGAAAGAAAGACTTCATTAAATTATACAGCACATTAAAAAATTACAGAGCATATTACCAGTTACACAGTTAAATGAAACAACTAGAAACTAAGCACTATTGACAGAGGCATCTAGGATCTGGCCAAATTTTTTCATATGGCATGTATGTACATTTTATCTAACATTCCACGAAAAAAGTTGGGGCCACTCTTTAGAACAGCAGTTCTTTTTTTTTTAACTTTTAATTTTACCTATAAGTATAGCCGATTAACAATGTTGTGACAGTTTCAAGTGGACAGCGAAGGGACTCAGCCACACTCAGAAGAGCACTTCTTAATCTTAAGTGGATGTCAGAGTCACCCAGAAAGCTTTCTGAAATTACACCTGCCTTGAAGATGTCTTTAAAGAGTATTTCAGTGGACCTGGAATTCTAGCCTCCTAAGATGATTCTGATGATCGTGAACTCACTGAGAACCTGGCTAGGATCAAAAATACTTATTTTCTCTGTTATTTTTGTTGGAGTATTACTTAATCTCTAAATCACAACACACACAAACGCATACACAGGCACTCACTCCTAGCCACTCCCCTGTAACTTCTGATGGATACCTTCTGATTTGCTTTTGCTCCTCTGGGTAAAAGGCAAAGTTGTTGTGCCCAAGCAAGTCTTCCAGACATTCCCCGGACGAGCACAGTGACAGAGGGGAAAAAATCATCTAGAATAAAATGTTGGTGGAAAAGTTTTTATTTCTGGCAACATATAAAATACACCTGCTGTCAATTTTAGAGCCTCTAATAAACACAGCGCTAGCACAGTGCTTCTCTAGCTTTTCTCCTTTGTGAACCACCTCTGCAGATTCTGCCATATCCATGTACCGCTGTGACTATTATCTTACTTTCTCTATTAACTTCTTTCTTCCCTTTTTCTGTTTTTTCAAAAGGAAATTATATCCTTAAAAGGAAAACCAGAAACTCTGCTGTGTTAATTATATATTTTTAAAACACTTGTTTAAAAATACATAACATTATATCGCATACCTCCAGCAGTACACATACACATTTTTGGGAAACATTATCCTGGCAAATACACTTAACTGTCAGTGTTACGGACAGTCTAAATGGAAAAGACAGGCTGGGTGCTTGTGATGCTGAAGTCACATTCACCCATGCCTTTGTGTACTGCTGCCCACCACTGGCAGGCACTGTTTCATCCCAAGGTGGAATGGATGCAGAATGGACTTCTAAGCACCTAGACCCTTCTCCCTATTCCCTTCTTTTTCCTCTGGTCTAGCAGTCAAACTTGGTCAAATTTCTCTCACTTTTGTTTTAAAATGTCCTTGTACATATAAATAATCCCAATTGTTTATATTTTTGGTAGACTTTCAGTGCAACGAAATCACTTAGAATGAGAGGAGTGGAGTCTTAAAAAATTTGGAAAAGGGTTGACACCCCTTAGGCCAGGAAACAGGGGAGACTGGTATTTTATAGACTCTTATAGCAGGTAGCTTGGGAGTGGGAAGCAGGAGGAGCCAGGAATAACTGATACAAGCCAGAGAAAAAAGTCAAGCAATCCCAGGTCAAAGGTAGAGAAGGATGAGGTGCCTGCAGGAAAGACCTGGGACAGTGCTTCTGAATTGGACAACAATTAAAAGCCCCATCTAGTTCTTATTAAAATCACTATATTTTACCACAACATAAAGGACATCTCTGGTGGTTATTTCCCTGAACTTCTGGAAAACATCTACTTTCATTTTATGAACAAGTCAAATATCCTCTCTGAGCCCTACTTTCTTCCTCTGTAGAGTCCCTGGGTTCCTGTATTCCCAAAGATTCTATAATCTTCACTTTCCTTCCCCTTCTCAGCAATAAGGATCTTGCTAAGAACATGCTTCCCTTACATACTGGTTGATTTCAATTACCATCAGAAAAAAAAGTACTTTGAGCAGTCTGTACTGCAGGGGTAATACACCTTGAGATGGTTATAACTGGGGGAACGATGGGAAGAAAACAGTGTATGTTGCGTCAATGGAAAAATCAATGAAAGATTTTCAGGAGGGCATGGACATGATCAGATCTACATTTGAGGATGGAGGCACCACTGGGAGCAAGTTGGATGGAGGGAAGGGTGATGAATTTTGGAACTGGAAGGAGGGACAATTAGATCAGGCAAGAAGCAACTGTAATAATCCAGAAATAAAAGTCCTGCATTTGGTTGTATTGGGAGGAATGCAGAGAACAGAAGATGCTAAAGTCACTAAGGGAAGAGAAACTTGGAAACCAAATACATAAGGGAGTAACAGGAAGGAGCAGGTGAAGATGACTCCTCCAATTTCCAGCCTGTTTGGGTGGCAACCACAACTGAAAAAGAACAATGTGGAGTGAAGGTGGGATAGGAGAGGTATAGGATCCAAAGGTCAAGAAGGAAGGAAGAGGAATAATAATTTTCATACACAGGGAACAACAGAAAATATTCTACCAAAATAAACTTTTTATAAAGCTATGGAGCTCTTTTCTAATAGATATACATTAAGAGCCTCTAAAAGATTCTATTTCATATGTACATTCTACTTTCTGACCCTCTGCTTTTCAGTTGCTATTATGTCATCAGCTAGAAGCCTTTTTTGACAAATGCAAAATTACTTAAAATTTGTCCTTCCTTCCTGGACCCCAGAGACAGCTTGTTAATATTGATAGACATGTTGATTTAGCAATGGAAAAAGCCCAAAGTGCTGAAACTTACTCTGTTCATTTCCAAGAGGTTGCTCCAGCATTGCCAGGATGACACTGTTATCCAAGACAAAGTACCGGAAACTATGTCTGTTTATGGTTGGCAGTCTGGAGTATTTGATCAAAGTGGTCTCATTCACCAGACTACAAGGAGAGGCAGGACCACTGGGTGAAGGAAATGCACCAAGCAACTGCATAATACTAGAGAGAATGCAAAAGATAAGAGTCAATTCCCAAAGCAAGACCATAACTTTACCCCATGCATCAATCTGTCTCTAGATTTATCTGACCACAGCCATGCTTCCTCTTTGAGGGTCAGATTTACTCCCTGTGGTGGATGTTGTGGTGTGCTGTCCAGATTCCCTCTCCAAAACTGAAAAGATCCACTGCCCCAGATACAGAGAGATGGTGGCCCTAACTTTCAGCTGAGTCCTGGAGAGGCCAATGAGAACCACTTTATTCAAGACCACAGCTTCCTCCTGGGACAGCTCATGTCCAATGAACTATTGATGCCAGGGTTTAAGGGGTATAAAGTCCCACAACATGAGAGACTCCTGAAGGGCCAGCCCAGCTCCAGAGCTCTTTGCTGCAAATGCATCACAGTTTGGGTCTTCCCTCTGCTCAGTCCGACTTCCCTCATTCCCCCCTAAGGGTTGATCCTGACAGCACTTTCCAATAAACCTCTTACAGGCAAATTTCTCTCAAAGCCTGCTCCCCAGGGAACCTGACCAATCATACTTCCAAATCATGAAGCTCCTAAAGATATATCTTAAAAATATGTGAACTCCAGGTTTAAGGACTATGCTAGCTAAAGCATTCTAACCCAGACAAGGATCTGAAGATTAGCCAACTCTCCTCAACTTTCCAGCTGAGGAAACTCAGGCTCAAAAGAGATAAGTGATCATTAAAAGACCAGAAACCAAGACCTGCTGCCTTCTCACTGTGTGGCCATGAATAGTTATCCTCATTTTACAGACCAGGAACTTGATGCACTAGTAGTTACATCTTAACAGGACTGTTGCAATTATTAAATGAGAATATATAAGAAAAAATACTTTTTAAATTAGAATTCAACTGATCAAGCCTAAACATTCCAAAATGTTTACATCCACAGAGATTCCTGCATGTCTTCAAGGAACAGTAATAACTTATACAATACCACTTACTATATGCCAGAGTCTAGAGCTAAGCACTTGACACATAACGTTTTATTTATTTATTATAACAACTCTATGAAATAGGTACCATTATTATTTCCATTTCATAATTAAGAAACTGAAACACAGCAAGAATCTTGTTAAGAAAACATAAAGATTTTATCTTGTGGTCCTAATATCATCAGACACTTCCAAAGCAACTCATTTGGAAAATTAGTATTCCCTACCACTACTTTCATCATTGCAATTCTCAGCTTGAGTAGCCTCTCCTCTTCTCTATCATTCTAATACTTGAACCCAAATTTCTCTGATAACAGAAAACAACACTGCTCAACAGATACTTTCCCTCCATTTTTTCTCCTCCTAGGACGAGGACTATTTAAGAATTTCAAGGACAAGGAGAATTTCATGATGAGTTCAGGCCTAAGGATTTGTAGAAAACCAGTCATGGGAAAAACATGGGTTTTCTAATATGGAACAGAGATGGTTGTCACAAGCATATAGACCATGTAAGCTTATGTTCCATGCAAGATTTTAAGACATTATCAAATAGGATGCTGGGAAGGGAATAGGTCACTAAGATCAAACCACACCAGCCTAACTACATTTTCTCTTCTCGATAATGACTAGACTGGAAAGGCAGAGAAGTATCTTTGAAATCAAGACATGCAACTTACTTGGCAATGTATCATTAAAAACTTATAGATAAGATTTAAAAATCCCTGTGAACCAGAAGGGAAATCTCTTATCACGTGCTTTGTCAGTCTTTTTCTGTTCAATATTCTTATCAGAGTTTCCGATTAGGACACACAGGGCAGGCTCATTAAATCTACAGTTGACTTAAAGTTGAGCTGCAGAGTTAATATTACCAGAGTAAGAGCTGGGATCCAAAAGAATCTTAAAAGATTAAAAATAAGGTAAATCTTACATAAAGAAATTTCAAGTTTAAATGTAAAATTCTACATATTACATCCAAACACCCCAAAATAAGTGTTCAGGATGAGAAAGACAAAATGTAAATGTGTTCCAAAAAAACCAGCCTCTAAGGTTTGCCTTGACTAGGTTTCTCAAAAACCCAATTTTAATGAAAATACAATATTCTACAGAGTTTAAAGGTGATCAACCTTTAAAGAGGTACACAGTCAAACCAATGCCACTGAAAGGAAAATGACTAGGATAAAAAGTACTTTAAATCCCTGTCATATGAAAAAATAGTTAAAGGTACTGGCAGAAATGAATGAGAAAGAACATGAGCATTGTTGGAATTCCTTCAGTGGTCCAGAAGCTAAAACTCTGCCTTCCAATGCAGGGGTGTGGGTTTTATTCCTGGTCAAGGAACTAAGATCCCACCTACCAGGGGATGCAGCCAAAATGAAAAATAAAAAACAAACAAAAGAACACAAGCATTGTCTTCAGATATCCCCACTCTTTAGAAAAAAAGGATTTCACGATCAAAAGTCTGAATCAGAACAAATGGGGAAAAAAAAAAAAAAAAGAACAAATGGGTAGAAGTTAAAGCGGGAGAGATTTCAGCTAGATGTTAACACCAAGTTTTCAACAATTAAAAATGGGCACTTGGGGGGGGTTAAAGCATCCCCAAATTAGAGGCTAAATAACTTGGTAGGTAACTCTTAAAAATCACTAAGCAGAGGGGCTACTGAAATGACTTCCAAGAGTCCTAATGTATATTCTACAGCAAGGGGAAAACCACCAACAAGCTGATCTGCATTCTGTAACTATCTCCTGTGTGCTCACACCGTGAGGGGTGTAAAAAGGGAAATGGGGCCTCTACCCAGGGGGGGAGCTAAGACTAGCACGTATCAAATACGACCAGGTGTGATCATGACACCACAGAATTCATGTAGTGCAGCAGGGTCAGACTGAATGAACACAGAGGTGTGGAAAAGAAGCAGAATAATCAAAGAAGGTTCCACAGAGGTAGCTAGACGTGATGTGAGCAGCTAGCAGTGGAGGATGTGGCCAAGAGGAGAGGGAAGTCCTGAAACGCAGGGGAAGCAGACAGACAGGTATGAACACGTGCAGTTCACAGCCACAGTGGCCAGCCAGCTGGGGCAGAAGGGCTGTGCTAGGAGATGACAGTTTCAGTGGGGACTCAAGGAGGGCCTTGAACACCAGACCAAAAATTTCACAGCATACGGCAAAAAACAGAAATCTTCTGTTTTCAGTCACTCACACAGCAGAATAAGCACAGTACCTAAGATGATGAGTTCAGTAACAGAATGCATGATGAAAAGAGTAAGAGATTGAAAACAGGGAAATCAGACAGCAAGTGAGAAGAGCCTGGACTAGGATGCTCAGGTCTGAGGGAATGGAGGAAAAACTTCCAAAATCAAACTCTACCAGACTTGGTCACTGATTTCATATGGGGAATGACAGATAAAACAGAGATAAATCAGAAAGAGTCAAAACTTTGAGTTTGCATAGCTGGAAAACAGTCATGACGCTGACACAAAGCTCTAATTGTGTGGCGACAGAGAAAACTGGTTTTGGATGTTTCATGATGACTCTTTAGGGCCCTCTTTAAGACATGAGGCATTTTGTAGAGCTGCCAGCAGAGGTAAGATGAGCCACCTAGACAACTACTGCCTAGGTTGGGGACGAGAAGAATGACTCTGCTCATTCTGGGCTTATATCCAATCCTTGCTGCCAATCATACTCTCAATGGAATGTCCCATCCACAGGCTAGGAAGGAGCAAACTTATTTTTATATAATGCAGAGTTCCAGTGAGAAATATCCTTCCCCCTTTCTCCATATCCCTTTTATTCTCCAAGGTATGCATCAGATCTTAGTTTTTAATAACATTTTTAAGTCCACCCAAGACCACGCATTAGCCCAGCATTAGCACAGTGAGCAGGACTGAACTAAAGCAAGCATGCTTCTAAAACTTTATTGAATAACCTAAGCCCATGAGGAACAGAAATAAACCCAACTTTACTGTGCATGCACCAAGTTCTCTTGGAAAAGGCTCATTTGCATACGAATCTTCTATAAGCTGTCTTCTTATGTAGTCAGGGAGTTGTGTCTGACTCTGCTGTGATGCCATGGACTGTAGCCTGCCAGGCTACTCTGTTCATTGCATTCCCCAAGGCAAGAATACTGCATGGCTTGCCATTTCCTTCTCCAGGGGATCTTTCGGACCCAGAGATCAAATCCCTGCCTCCTGCATTGCAGGCAGATTCTTTACCGCTAAGCCACCAGGGAAGCCCACAAGTTGTCTTACCACTTTTACTAAGAAGACCAAGATGAGCCAACTCAGTATGACCTGACATTCCTCCTCCCTGATTTTTATGTTGTTCTGGATCCTCATCCACACTTACCCTTTCATAAGCCACTTCTTCCCAACTGTACCAATTCTACCCAATCTTCTCCATCTGTCTCTTTCAGTCAATAAACTGCCTTTCTTCCCTCTTTCTACTCTGCTAACTAACCGGCCAAACATAAACTTTCAACTCTCTCTGCTACTTTATCAAGATACCAATCTGTCTCCATCCCTTCATTACCAAAATGCTTGAAATAGGCATTTTCTCTTGCTGCCATAACCACCCCTGCAATCTGACTTACAGCTCAAACTATCCATTCTCTGAGTCAGGTCAATGTGATTTTCCTCAGGAATCAGATTTCCCTGAATCTGAAAGTATTCACTCCCTTTTTCTTTTTTTCACTCCCTTTTTCCAACACACCTGCATTACATATGTACCCCTTCTCTTGGAGCATTTATTCTCCAGCTAATATCATAGATATTTGTGTTCATATCTTATTCCTCCCTACTGGACTAGAAGCTCTCTGGGTGTGGAAACTAAATCTGATTTATTTTTACAATTCTATTAGTAGTTCGTAAGAGGATGTTTATAAGTTTTGGCTGAATGAACCTATAATATGTGATATAAATGGTGTAGCACAGAATAAAAACCACTAAGCTGGAAAGCAGAAGAGGTAATGGTGTGATCAAAGTTTCTGGACTCAGCCATCAGAGTGAGGGTGTGGGTAAGGCTCTCCAAGATCCTTTCCAGCTCTAACATGATATGACTTGAATTACTGCCAGCCGGCATAGAAAAACAAGGACCCAAACTTTTAGCCTCAAGATCCTGGTTTCTTCGGTCCAAAAGAACAAGACAGTTTCTATTCCATTTTATTTCTGGAGAAAAAGTATCCTAAATCAGGTTATGTCACTTAATGTTGAACAACTGGGGAGGAGATGAAACAACACAGGATCACATCCAATCCCGTCTACTCCTAGACACAATCCCGGTGATGTCACTTTCGTACCATGTTAGGGTGGCTTCAGCAGCATCCTTTACTCTCATAGAGGCAGGGTTTGGCTCCTTATCACCTTTATACTTGACCTCTTGCTCACTGTTCTTGGACTTGCTTCCTGAAATACCTAGTTCCACAATTTCCAGCACTTCCTTAAGGCAATCCTAGAAAAAGGAAAAGCAGATTAGTTTTTGTAATACATCTATCTTATGAGAAGACAAGGAAATATATCCAAGTGTCAATATTGGTTGTGTTTTGGTGGTGGGACTCTAATGTCTCATTTTCTTTGGTAGGTACATATCAACTTCATAATAATTTAATAAAATAAACTTGCCCCCCCCCAATTTTTCTTTAAAGATCTAAATTTGAGTATTAAGAGATCTAGATAATAAGTAATGATAAATTCACTTCAATTTTATCAGTCACCATTCTTGTAAAATTACCATGGACTATAAATTGTGAAAGATAACTGAAAGAGATATAACAGTAATTCAGCTAAATCTGGACACTTTTAAAACAATTTCTGGTATCCTAATGATACGTCATCATGCAAATGACTAAGATTTAATCAATGGTATTATTTTTATAAACTATATACAGCTCTGTATAATTTTCCAATAAGCCTGATATCTCTTATTTACACTATGCATTCTTTTATAATTGTCTTCCCATAAGAAAAGTATTATAATGGTAAAAGAAAGCAGCCTAGATAATCTGTGTTTACTTAAAATGAAAGAAACATGTGTGAAATGAAATTTTTAGCTACAAACAACCTTTACGAACAAGGTGTCCTCTAGGTTTGCAGTCTAGTTATCAAGTTCCCTTTCTGGTCTGATGATAGGTGACCAAAGTACCTTCTGGCCATCTCAAGGCTACCATCCTTTCAAGAAAAAACAATCCTGATTGTTTACAGATAAATTATCCAAAGCTCCATCTTTCAAAGAATTTCTCTATGGGTTAATCTGCAGTCAAATACAGTTGACCCCTGAACAACATGGGAGTTAGAGGCATCGACCCCCAGTACAATAAAAAATCCACATATAAATTATTTTTTCTTTTTTTTTTTTCTGTTCCACATATAAACTAAAGTCAGCCCTCCATATATGCAGTTCCTCCCTATCCACAGCTCCACGTGCATGGGTTCAACCAATCACAAATCATGTAATAGTATTTACAGTTTTTTAAAAATTTCCATGTAAGTGGACCCACACAGTTCAATCCTATGTTATTCAAGGATCAACTATATAAGCATGATAATACTTTTTCAGTTATGCTCAATAGGATAAGTGTTCTCCTGAAATATAACAAGTTATATTCAGCTTAAAGTATGCAATATTGGTTTTAAATTTAGATATTCTCTTTTAAAAGATATTTTCCCAGTATACATTTTTGTTCCTATTTTCTGTTTTAATACCTAGTAAACTAACCTTTTCATCAAGCATGTCGGGGTGCTCTGTCAGCCAGACACAGAGACACTGAAAAGCTGCCACTATCATGGAGTGCAGGTCCCGGGAGTGAAGAGGAGCTGGCCGACTACACTGGTACACAATGTAGCTGCACACAGAACTGATGGCTCGCTTCCGGTCTCCAGAGTCAACCATCACCTTCACCTGAGTATATTCGTTTGGTGAACACAGTTAGCCAGGAACCACGGTACCAATTTCAAAGCCTCTACACTGAGGCCCAGCCTTTCTGAGAATATAATATTTCAGATGTACTATCATACATACTCTAAAAGAGAGGGCATTTTTCAAACCCTAAAACAGTAAAATTTCATTTTAGCATCCCTTTTCATGCTCTCAAACCTAAACTGCTGGCGTACAACTACTCATCACTGCCATAGATCACAAGAAGAGCTGGCAATGGAATATGTACACATTTTTTTAAAGCCCCCTAACCCACCCCATAATGATGCTCTATGGGCTACAAAGTTCTATGCAGCTGTCCAGAGGTATAATTAATATATAGTAAACTACACATATTTAACATGTACAATTTGATAAATTTTGGACTAAGTATACACCTGTAAACTATTACCACAATCAAAATGGTAGACATATTCATTACCCCTCAATCTTCTCATGCACCTTTATAACACTTTCCCAGAAAAAAACGAAAAAAACTTCCTCCTACTCCTTTTTTGCCCCCTACCTAGGTTACTGCCGATTTGGTCTTTGTCACTATAGGTTAACTTGCATTTTCTATAGTTTTATATAAATAAAATCAGAGTACTGTACTATTTGGGGTGGGGGGGAGAATCTGGCTTCTTTTACTCAACATAATTGTTTTGAGATTTATCCACAGTCTTGTGTATATCAATTTTTCATTCCTTTTTACTACTGAGTAGTATTCCATTATATGGATTATACCGGCACCCCACTCCAGTACTCTTGCCTGGAAAATCCGATGGACGGAGGAGCCTGGTGGGCTGCAGTTCATGGGGTTGCAAAGAGTCAGACACAACTGAGTGACTTCACTTTCACCTTTCACTTTCATGCACTGGAGAAGGCAATGGCACCCCACTCCAGTGTTCTTGCCTGGAGAATCCCAGGGACAGGGGAGCCTGCTGGGCTGCCGTCTCTGGGGTCGCACAGAGTCGGACACAACTGAAGTGACTTAGTAGCAGCAGTCACCTGTTAGACATCTGGATTTTTTCCAGCTCCTGAGTATTACAAATAAAGCTGCTATGTATATGATTTTGTAAGAGTATATGCTCTCTTACTTCCTAGGAGTGGACTGATTAGATCATATGATAGGTGTATGTTTAGTTTTTTAAGGACCTGTGAAGTGTGAGTGAAAGTCTCTCAACTGTGTCCAACTCTTTGTGACCCCATGGACACATTTTTTAAGCCCTCATGGAATTCTCTTTTTTTGTACACAAATATCTGATTGTTCTAGCACCACTGGATGCAAAGACTATCCTTTCTCCTTTGAATTATCATGGCACCTCTGTCAAAAATCAAATGTCCATACAGACGCAGATCTATTTCTGGACTCCCTGCTCTATCTACTGATCTAGCTGTCTAACCTATTCTAATACCAGACTGTTTTGATTACCATAGCTTTATAGAAAGTCATGAAATCAGGTAGTGCTAGCCCTTTATGATTTGTTAGATCTAGACAGCACTCCATTTAGGGTTAATTACTCTTTACTACTGCAAGGGTACTGAAGGTCACAGTCAACAGTATCTTGCTCTCAAAGACCATGTGGTCCTGCACATCACACAAATGGTTGTTCTTACCTCCTACATCAGTAACTGCTCCTCACAAAAATATGGCCATTACATCTATGCTTGAGAATCTTTGAGGTAAACGTAAGCTCTAAGTTGTAGTGAGAACACCTCAGGTTTTCTTGTCTATTTTGCCTTTCATGACTCAGGTAAGTCACAGCCTCTGCTCACCTGTCCCCTCATCTATAAAATGAGGGCTTAAAGTTTACCATCTCAGACAACATCACTTCATGTGTGTATATCATCTTTGTGTTTACAAAGTGTTCTACGTATTTCATTTCACTTCATCCTCACATCACCAGGTGTTACACAAAAGATAATCGTGCCTATTTTACAAATACGAAAATACTTATATGCTAGTGAAGATTCAGAGAAACTAGACCCCTCCTTCATCACTAGTAGAAATGTAAAGTGATTCAGTTGCTGAGGACAACAGTTTGGCAGCTTCTCAAAAAGTTAAATATAGAATTACCATATGACCCAGCAATTCCCCTCCTAGTTATATAACCAGAATAATTGAAAACTGGCATTCAAATGGACACACGTACATGTATGCTCACAGCAGCACTACTACTCACAAGAGTCAAAAGGTAGAAACAGCTCAAATGTGCTACAGAGGAATGGTTAGACAAACTGGTACATAAATATGATGGAATATCATTTAGCCACAAATGGAATGAGACTGAGACTTTTTCCTACAACATAAATGAACCTCAAGAATGTATTAAGTGAAGAAAGCCACATACAAATGGTCACAGGTTATATGATTTAATTTCTATGAAAGATCAGAATAGGTAAATCCACAGAGACAGAATGCAGACTGGTGGTTGCTAGAGATAAGAGGAAAGGGAGATCAGGAAACAACTGCTTCATGGGTACAGGGTTTCTTTTGGGGTGGTAAATGCTTTGGAACCAGCAAGAGGGGGTGGTTGCACAACACTGTGAGAGCAGTAGTAGGCACTGCACTGTTTACATCAAAAGGTTAATTTTATGTGAATTTCTTTAATTAAATTTATTTTAATTTAATATTAAATTTAATTTTATTAATTAAATTTACTTAAATTTAAAATTAATTTTTATTAAATTAAATTTACTTTAATTAAAAAAAAGAGAGAGAGAGAAATGCAAATGGACACCCAACTCTAAGGTTCCACAAAATAGATAAAGAGCTGGGAAAGAAATCTGAAAGTACAGCCAACTTTCATTTAACTCTGATAATAGAAGATGGAAGAGTCACAGGTAGGCCCAAATGGTATATTTTAGGATCAGTTTTTCTTTCGTTGCCAAATCTGTATTTATTTATTAAAATTAGATGATTGCTGATCTTATAATGGCACAAAATGTCATGCTGAAAATTTAAGGGTATTATGAATAAACACAAAATCAACCAGTGTTCTATCATTATGTGCAAATAAAGAGCAAGTACTGAAATGTTTCCTATCATCTACCAGCGAAAGTATCATTCACACCCTTTGACCCTATTAAACAAAAAAGTAAAGATCATTTTGTAAAATCTAACTTGGAGGCTCATTTTTGCACATTTTGGATATCAACTGTGATGAGTATAATCAAGACTGCAACACCCACATGAATCGGGTCAGAAGATACAGAAAAAAAGAGCTATATTCCAAGGCTGCTGGGCTAAAATAAAGGGATTGTCATCTCACCTTTGCCAGTCCAGAGAGGAGCTCCAGAGCTGCCAGTGATATGCTCATGTCTTGCCGCCACTGAGAATTGAGTCTTTGGGTGACGAGATGAATGCTGCGAATCAGGAGCCCAGCAGCTGAATCTGTATTAAGAGCTAGGATATAACCCCAATGCCACATCCCACAGGGAGGGAAAACAACTAAGCATTAGTAACGAGAAGCACAGCATTCCACCAGGCACAGACCACAGCAGCCACAGTGAGCATGACGGGCACCCACACAGTGCTACGCTCCCCGCCCCATTGGCCTGAGCAGCTGAGCCTGACTGAACAATGGTACGCACGGTGCACACACTGGACCAGAGCAGCTTCTAGCTCCCAGCTTAGGTACTCTCACACAGACATCCACTGGGATTTGAAAGCTTCAATATTATTCTTACAACAGTATAAATCTCAACATTTCCAAATTAACTCACAGAGTTACATTAAAAAAAAAAAAAACAATGAAACAATCAAAAGGCTATCAATTATTTCCTTGGAATTTTATAGAGGAAGGAATTCAAATTTTAGAATCTCTTCAGATGCTGGGAATTATCCTAAAGCATCTGCTGAAATTATTTTCAGGGTTCATATCGTCAAAAGTCACATGCAATGCTTTTTCAAGCAAACTTTAACATTTAATTCTCTGAGACAATTTTAATACTCTTAAAAAATTAAATAATCAAGTTACTGTGTTTTTATGTAGCCTCCAATTCTATATTTAAAAGTAATTACTACTCAGTTAATAATAAATTAGGACAGACTAAATTCAATTTATAAAGGAAGCTTTAGGGACATTATACCTGTCGATCCTATCAGAAAGAGGGCAGTGACAACAGAAAAAGGAATGATCATTAAAGAGAGACATTCATGCGACACTAACACAAATCTGGATTTCTTAGTAAAAACTATTTTATGACATTACAAGCAGAACTCACTAACACCAGTTCAAAATACTGAAACAAACAATAACCACTTTGAACATTTATATTAGAACACATATAATAATGCAAAAATTTCTTTAGTTTAAAAGTGTTTTAGAAGCAAGAAAAATAAATTTTCACCTATATTTAAACACAAGCATAATGAATAAAATAACGATTTAAATAACTTCTTCATAAATGCAATATTTAAATGTGTTAAATAACCACATAGTGACCTTATGTATCTGACAAGCTGAAGGATACTTATAGCAAACTTAAATCACTGAAACATGCCTGGACTCCCGGGCTTATAAACTCTCCAAATGATTAAAACATTAAACTCCATCTAAGAAGTTAGATTTCATTCCAATCTAGTTGGATTAATAATCTTAGATTCAATACACCATTAGTATTTATACATAAAAACATCAAGGCACTCACAAACTCAACAAAACCCAGAAAGCAATTGGCCACGGTAAAGGACATTATTGAATAGGATGCTCTACTTGCAAATGCTTCCTTACTCTTTGTGACTGAAGAATCTAACCAGACAGAGTAGGGTATACAGGCTTCAAACACAAAGGCAGACTCTCCTTTGGGTTGCCATCTAATGCATAAAGCATCCTCAGAGCACTGCAAAAACTGAAATACTGACTGATTCTGCCATTAGACTCTGAGGCAGTGCCTAAATCCTATTTGATTCTGAATTACTAGCACCTGGTACAGAATTCAAAAATGCTTCCTATAAATCACTTATAAAATCTAAGATACTATCCAAAATCTAACTACTAAAAACTGTAGAGCTAAATTTAAAAGATCTGTTTTCTTTTTCATAATGTTTTAGACTAATAGCTTCTCTGTTATATTAAGTACACAAAAATCATGAACATGAAAATCTAGTTTAAAATTTCTGTTTGTCTTATATATCTGGGCATTAAAAGTTATTCTATAACTTTAGATTAAAAAAAAAAAACAAACTAAACTAAACATGGCTTACCATAATCTCTCAGGAGAGCTTGAGCAGGTCTTTCACTGTCAGGAGTTGTGGGTTCTGTGCTTCCACCACTCGCTGAACTAATACCACTATTCGTGCGACTATGACTCTTGAAGTTATTTTCTCCACCACCCTAGTCAAAAAAAAAAAAAGAATCAAATACGCAAATATGGACAGAAGTCAATCACTAAAAGCCATGCTGGTAAAATGGAATCTGCCAGCTAAACAGCACAAACTGATACATAGATAAAAATTGACAAAGGATTAAAACTGTTGTGGTGTTTTTACATAAACAGGATTAAAACTGTTGTGGTGTTTTTACATAACACCATTTACTGGTGGTATCAAGGGTCTGATGATTAGAGGCTGCCCATTCTGGAATCATCTTTGCCGCTGTTTAAAAGGATCACCTTCACTAGACTTCAATAGTTAATGGTTCTGAGTCTGTAAAGAAATACGCTAGTGCCTCCCAAGCAAAACTTCAGAATAGGAATACATCTTAAAAAACAAAACACAAATAAATGAATAACAGTAACTTTCCAATGTTACATAAAATATACAAACAATATATGATTAGTATATATAGCATATATTAGTATATATAGATAGATAAAGATCAACTCTTATATGTACAGGAGCTAATGAAGGTATCTGCTGAAGACTTCCCTCATCTCCCCTACAAACACAATTCATCTTATCCATGTAAGGTGACTGTTATTAGCCACCTACTGGGACGTGAACATAAGTTCCTTAATAATAATTTGATCACCCACCCTACATCCACTCATCTCACCCCAGTATACTCGGTTAATTCCCTGCCTACCAACTGCCTGTCTCTATTCCAGGTAGAGGGATCACACATCTTGAAGACAGAAGCAGGGAGCATTGGAGTCTCTAGAAAGTATTTCTGATTTAGAAGCACTGGTGCTTTGGGAAAACCTTCAAACTTTGGTCTAAAGGGACAGAAAGAGCAGCTGAGATCAAAAAGGATAAACTAGATGCTGTTTACAGCCAATACTAGATCTACTACAGATACAAGGAATCACAGAGTAAGGGAATTTTTCTAGATTATTCAAGCCAATTCACCAACATAGCAAAAGACATAAAAGCTTTAGGTAAACACTGTCCAGGAGTAAAGACACTGTTGGGCTGGAATTTCTCTCCTGCAGAATCTCTCAGGGACCTAATGAGACACTGAAAGGTAAGAAACCTCAAAACAGATAATATTTTTAAAAGGACCTGCTGTATCAATGAGCTGAATCTACAAATGCCTTTAAGAACACAAGGACAGACATTTTGGAATATAATTCACATAAAAACAGAAGTTGATATTCTCGGACTAATTACATGTTGTATGCTTCTTACCATCTCCATTTGGCAACCAATGGCTTCTAAAAGTGCTGAATCTTGAACAATATTTAACATTGCCCCTGAAACAACAAAAAAATACATTTAAATACATGACAAGAACACGAAAATGGACAAAATATCTCAATTAACAGTAAAGATAAGAATATGATTTTAGTGGAATATTCCTGGAAATTCCATAAGATTACTGATAAATCCATCAGTTGGTCGAAAAAGAAACTCTTCAAAAATGACCTAATTCTGATCTGTCCTCCAAATTTTTTAAATGACATTTTTCTAAAATAAATCTGAATGTCAAACTTTGTTTTGTATAAAAACATGACCAATTTTTAAATTGGTGTAAAAGACGAGATGTAAACGTCTCAATTTCAAGGGTAATATAAACCAAGAAAAATATTATGGAACATTTTAAAAACCAGATTCTGATCTTTTCAGTATAAAATAATAAAGTGAAAATCCACAGCTGTATCTTTCTGACCAACTAACTGCTTTTTAAGAATGCTTTTAGGGCTTGCTCACAGCTGCATATTCTGAAGGCAAGCCGCATGTATTTATCACCAAGGAACTCACAGCCCTAGAAATTAGTAAAGAAACAAGATGGTGAGCCGCGCACTCCACTTCTCGTCCCAGTGGGGGAGTGCTCCCATGCAGTACTCCCGTGCACTAGCGATAGAGAGAACAGTAACAGTTTTGCCAAACTATGCAAGAGTGACAATTGACTCTTCCTTGGAACATACAAGGGGAACTTCTACAGAACAAGGATAAAGTAGAACTAAATACTCCATCAACTGCAGAAACTCTGATTTCAAGTGATATGTGTTTTGAACAATCTAAAAAACTACAACTTGAAGGCGCTCTCATATTGAGATTTAACCTCTGCTGATTAAACTCCTTTCCAAAATGAAAGGATATACTCTTCTATTTATTCTCCCTTCTTGCTGCATAACACACTATAATTACGGGGCACCCACTTCAACCACTACTGTCACCACAAATTCTCCGGCCTTCCTGTTTCCCCTCCTGAAATGAGATCCTAACCTCACTGGTGCCTATTCAAATCTTGCCCTTTAAGATCCAATTTAATTTCCACTTTCCCCTAGGAAGTTTCCTTGCTCTTTCAGTTATTCTCTCTCAACACTAAAGACATCCAACATGACACACAATCAGCACTGTCTTCTGCTGTTATCTGAGTACTCTGTGAAGGTGTTTCAATCTCTGCAATGAGACTTGCTCAAGGATAAAAGCTGTGCGATTTGCTTCTTTCTTCTCAGAGTACCTGTACTTAGGACCATGCCCTTAGATTTGATTAAAAAACAAAAAAGTACAGTAAGAGACAGCTGCAGTAACCAAGTTGAGACGTGATAAGGGTTTAAAATATAGAAGTGGCCATAATGACAAAAAGTCATTAAAAACAGTATGATTAGAAAACCAGTAGGAAACAGTAAGTGTAAAGGGAGGAGGCAGAAACAGCTATTCCAATCTCCTCTTGGCAGGTTCTGTCATGACTTCCACAATTACACCCAACTCCAAATAGCCTTGCATGTACTAACGGGCAGGAGGAAAAGGCAGAAGTAAAAGTAATGATGGCAGAGAGGAAAAGGGGAGAAAAAGGGGACACAAGGAGAGAGGAAGGGCAAGAGGGGAAGAGAAAAATAAAGAACACACAAAAAACTATCCCAACATGACCCACCAAGACAACTGATGCGTTCCTTCCCTCATCTCACTTCTTCAAACTTTTTTCATGTTTAAGAGCAAACAATTCTGCCTCTGATTAAGAATTAAGTAGGGCTTTACTTTGCTTAGGTTCCTATCACTATCCTGCCTCAAGATGCCTGAGATCAACAACAGTATCTGGGTTTCCACTTATAGAAAAAAATGTGTGAACACAAACCTAGTATCATTTGAGTGTTGTTGGGATCCGTTTCTGTTTGCAAGGCACCTATTAGTATATTCACAAGTCTCAGCTTCAGTGACAAAAAAGTTATTGGTTTATCATAAGAAGAGCTGTCATCATTACTAAACTTTCCTTCCAGGACTACCTGCGGAAGAAACAAATAACATTTAATATCACCTGCCGTGGCACACTACAGTCCTGTAGGAACTGCTACAGTGGACAAACAGAGGATCAGTCCAACGAGCAGGGCTTTCAGTCTAACTGATGGTAGCCAACATGCTAAGTCTATCACTAACCTACACAACACAAGGGATCAGACACACTAGCCTCTCACTACGTGAAACAGCAGAATGGCTGAGGGACAGAAGAAATACCTTCACAAATCAACTCTGCTGATTCACCTGAAATAACTGAAATTTTTAAGAAAGTTCTTGTTCCATCTTAAAAATATATATTGACTGGAATTAGCACACAAAACATACAGAATACAAAAAACTTTAATAAAATCTTACCTCAGATTTGACTGTGCCAAAGTGATGTGGGAGAGGCAACAAAGAAAGCAGGATATTAATGGAAGATCGTCTCAGCTCTGTTGGGTTTACATAGCTTTTGAATTTTGAGAGTTCTCTGCAAAAAAACCCCAAAAGCTATTAGTATTTCTGAACTGAAGTATGTTTTTAGCTATTGTCAAATATATATTACGCTAATTTTTCACAATACAAGTACTGGGTTTGGTTTTACAGAGAATGCAGAAACTACTTTCCACTGAGTTTATATTCTATAATTTCTGTGTGTTTGGGAGAGAGAATCACACTGTTAAACTGTTAAGGAATTAAACTAGAATCTGATGGATTGATTTTAAATATCAGGCTTATGTTGCAAAAGACACATGGGCTGGGGCTACTCTTATCCCACTAGACCAGGCCAGAAAGGATTCAATACACCCATGGAGAAATCAAAACTGAAGCAGTTCAGGCACAAGGTGGGTCTGGATGCTCTGCTCTCACTTAATGTGGCCTGAGAGCCCTTGGATTACAAAGACCACTAGACAGGAGAAACTGGGAAACTGGGGAAGAAGCACCAAAACAGACCAGGCCAAAACCAACAACTGACATACTAGTATAGGATGAAAGCTTACCTGTCAGGCAAAATGGTTTCAAGAGCTGAAATAAAGTAAGGAACCACAACATCAATCCCTTTCAAGTCACAGCAGAACAAAGGAGGGGAGTTTAGAATAACGCTGGCCAAGACAGGATGGCACACATAATCATTTATCTGCAAACCTTGAATTAAAAGCATGTAAAATCTAGGAAAGTAAGAAAAAAATTTTAAACAAACGCTGGTCAACTGTTTTCATTATCACTAATATTTTCTACATAGTCATCTTAAATTCTATTTCCAATCTTCACTACTTCTATCCTTTAAAAGCCATTAATGAAAGTTAGAACAATTCAGAATCAAATACACTAAGAACCAAGTTATATTTCTTAATCAAAAGAAAAAAAAGAGATTCATGTCTATTGCACTTTCTTGCAGTGTTAATTAAGCCTTGCAACTCAAAGTTACAGGTGCCTGCAAATGAAGTAACTAAAAACAAAAGGCCGCAGTAATTATCAATAAACTGGAGGAATGACCAAATTAAACTTCATGTCAGTAAAATTTTGCAGTATTCCAAAATTCCTATTAAAAAAAAAAGTGTGTTATGTCTTTTCCCACTTCCCTACTATTTTGGGGGCATGATGAAAGAAAGAAACCTCATTTGACCCTTTATGCACAATATGAAGGTCACCCTGAGTAAGAATCCTTTTAGGAATGTACTTAAAGTGTACCTTACTTTCAACATCCTCCCCTAACCCCCAAAGAACTAAGCATTCAAACTTCTACCATTCAAGAGACACTATATAGGTATACTCCTCAACTATATAAGGCATTTTCTCCACAAAGCTCCTCACCTCCTGTTTACCGCTCAACCCATTTCAATCTACCTTTTCTCTCTGGAACTCAACTATAAACATGTTATAACAAATACTCCAGTCAGTTGCTGAATCCAAAAGACATGTCTAACTCTTAATTTACTCTGCTTTTTGAAAGCATTCAACCTTCTGAGTACTCCCTTCCTCTCTTATTCTTCTCTCATGTCTGTGGCTAGTTCCTTTAACAAATCTTATTCCACATGCCTCGTAATACTAGTGTTCCCCAGGCTGACAACCTTGGTTCTCTAAGCTGTTAGTCTGGTTAAATAATACACAAGCCAGCAAACATAGTCGAATTAGTCTCTAGCTCCATATCCATGAGCCAAAAGCACACTGGAGACCCGAGGACAGCACGTGCCTGACTCTAGAACTCCCTGTGCACCGTGTCTAGCACAAAGTAGGAACTTTATAAATATCTGTTGATAAGTAACCCACAGGCACCTCAAAATCAACAGCTTCAATACTAAGCCCTCCTTGGCCCCCTCACACATCTGTTCTTTGGTTGGTCACACTACCACCCATCGGATCTTATGGGCCAGATGGAAGGCTCATAGTCACAGCCTTCTCCCTTACTGCTACTGACACTGTTTGGAGTACCACCCCAACTCACAGTCTCCCTTCTAAGAAATGTGTCCCCACAAGGGGTGCCTGTAGGCAGTATGAACCACCTTCACAGCTGTAGCTGATCAGACCAGAGGCAGAGAGCTGATTAATCAGATCCTCTTTCCCAGGAATCTGAAATTGGGATTCAGAATAACAATCCCTTTGCGTCACTAAGGCAAAGGCCGTGAAAATTTGGAGCTCAGAAGCACACTACAATGTAAGAAAGTGATAATGCAGATAACAGAAGAATGAGGCAGTTCTAGAAGGCCATGACGACAGAGAAACAGAAAGGAAGAAAGGTGTTTTGGTCCCTGATTACTTTCTAGCCCCTGGTTTCTTCCCTTTGTGAGACCCTGCTGCATGTCCTGATCTTAGAAGATATTAAATAGCATGAGTTTCTCAAACAGTTGCTAATGTCACATTAAGAGGGGTTTCCATTAAAGTTAACAGCTTATTGACTCCGGATTAGTTCCCTGCATGTACCATTCTGTTTCTACCTATATTCTCTACTTTTTCTGAGTCAGTTTAATCTCCTCTCCTGAGAATCTAGTATGTACACAGACACCTGAATGTTCTTTCTAATATCACTTCAGCAGCTGTGTGAAAGATTAGTTGAGGAGGGCAAAAGAGAGTCAAGAAAAATAGGAGGCCATTACCAGTTAATCTAGGGAAAAAGTGACACCTGAAGTGTCATGGTGGGGACAGAGTGAAGAGATCAGAAAGAGGGTTAAGCAGAAGAAAGGCAAGAGTTGGCTGACCACCTAAAGATACAGGGGGAGAGAAGAGAAGCCTGAAATGACGGCAAGTTTCTGGCATAAGCAACTGAATGGATGGCAGAGACATTAAAAAAGACTGGCTGAAGGTACAGATTTGGATAGAATGACCCCATTCAACTTGCTAACACAGTCTAAGTAACTAGTCATCTAGTAAGCCCAGCACAATCATCCAACTCTCTGTACTCTTTCTTGAACCCCCGGAGCAAGGGTATGCTGCTGCTTCCTCTGAATGCCTATAGCACTTTATCTGTGTCTCTCTCCTGCCAACTTCCTATTGCTGCTGGATTGGTATTACTGTGTACATGGCTCTGCTTGAGAAAATTAGCTCCTTAGAGGCAGGATTGACAGCTAACATTTTTGGATCATCTATAGTGTCTAATACTGTGGCAAAAAAAAAATGTATCAAAAATTGAGTGTGGCCCTTCCAAATCTCTCTATAATTATTAAATGTCAATAAGTTGGAATAAATACTTCTAAAATAAAAGAGATGTATTGGGTGTCCTCACGAAATCTAGTATGGTAGAGAGAAAGGAATTCAAGCAAAACTTTCAATTACTTACATGCATTTGCAGGTATTTAAAACCAACATTTACTTATCAATTCAGCCTACCAAGCCATGCTACAAAAGACTTTCACTATCACAACTATACAAATGGAAAAATAAACAAAAAAATTCTAAGACCTGGATAAATAAGCTGGCAGAATCTCTTCTCCAGTCTTCTTGCTACAAAAAATCCTACACAGTGTCCCACAAGCCTCAGCTCTTCCTGCTTCATAGTTATCGGGAAATTCACTTGCATCAAACATAGGATTGGAAACCATGGTGTCTGTGGACATTTGTGACCCTTTCCGTCGAAACTCCATGCTAGCTTGTGTTGTAATGGCTGGGGAGAAAAAAGGAGGGTTTTATTATATTTGTTGATATGCAAAAAGGCTCATGGGACCCTGGACACAAAGATCAGATGTTGGTGTCATTAAATAGCTACTTGAATAGAATCCAATAATGCTTTTGTTTGGCAACTAGGTCTTAAATTTTTTTTTAAAGGGCTCTCTGAAATCTTCTTTGAAAAGGGGTAACAATTAGTTTATGGTGATACTGTCAGTTAACAGATTCAACAAGAAGCATTTTTCAACTGAATTTTTGATTAGCAGAGTACATTTATATATATCTGTATTCACACACATACAGATATATAACACAGAATTTGGCTTTTCTATTACTTATTCTGTTTTTTCCTCTCCCGATAAAAGTGATGTGTAAACAATAAGAAAAAGAGGTGCTGCAATTTACACATTACCCCAGACAGACATCATAACTGAATGGGTAATCCCATGCCAGGGTGTATACTTTAGGGAGAGGACAAGGTAAGGACAGAATGGGTAGGGAGGAAGAAAGAGCATTCCCACCACCCACCCAACTCCAAAACACACACCAAAGAATTGCTCAACCAAGCAAAATGAGAATGAATTTTAACAACCACAGACAGCAGCTAACTTGAGGTTGATAAATCAGAAAATTGGATTGGGTAAGAAAGATTACCATGGTCGTTTGTTGTCACTGAAACAGAAGCCCTTCGAAAGTTGCTAGTGTTTTTAGGAAAAGATTTCATTGTGTAGTGAAAGTCACTCTGAAATCTTTTATCACTCTACATGAAATGTTTAAATTATTTTATAGTAATAGATTTAACAGAATGCAGAGTCAAGCATAAATCTTTATGCAACTTCCCATGAGCCATTTTTAGTCCTGAATAAGGTATCCAGCAATAATACATTTGAAAAACACTACATGCAGAATGCATACAAATCAAACACTAAATCTGTATAAAAATAAGCTTAAGCTTTAAATTAAAAAAAAAAAAAAAAAGCCAAAACACAGTTAGTGCAAAATCCTGGAATTCATGACATGACCAGACTAGTGTACAAAATAATGGGACTGATTCAGGCAGATTAATTTGCTTTTGCCAACAATCTTCCCCATTCAAAACACAGAAAAGTATTTTTCTTCCCAAGTGCAAAAACTACAAGAGACAATGACAATCAAAAATTTTAATGGAATTATGAAAAAAAATAAAAACATGACTGCAATTAAGGAGAAGCTTCTGGTTCCTACTTACAAGATTTATAAGAAAGAAGAATTTGGATAAAAGATGCTGCAAGATAATAGAAATAAATGGAAACAAATCAAAGGACAGCAGTAATTATAAAATACTTTAAAGATGGTGAAATTTTACAGTAAGTTAAGAAGCTTTTTAGCTTTTTAAAAGTTAGGTTAAAAGCTTTATGATACCACAAGCTAGTTCAAAAACAGGAAACTGCATTCAGATCCAAAATTATGATTTTTGTATCATGCAAAACAATGAACGAAGAAAATTACACAACTACAAGGAATTGAGGCTCTGAATTGCCCATAACGTGCATTAAAATTTTAGTTCATTAACCCTTCCCAGCTCAATTTTACATTTACAAAGCACCATGTACTGTCATGTATATCTAAAGCTAACTAGTTCATAGAAGCAAACATTTTAAGTTAGAGGTGAACTACATGGCAGAATTCCCTGATGGCAGCCAGTACTTAGAAAACAGACTAATAGAGTTAGTATTCTCCAATTTTCCACCACCCCCAAATCCTCAAGAGCAGCACCCAAAAGGACTCTAACCCATTCAACTGTCTGGACACCTTCTATCTCCTGAGTAATACAACAGATTTTCTCATCTCTGAACACAAGGTCAGAGAAGAAGAGCTGCTATCCTTTCCCCACCAAGGAAAATGGTTAAGAGTTGAAAATAAGAATTAGTTGCTCACATACAATGTGAATTTTAGTTTCTATCTTTTGGCACGAGAGGATGAGCCAAGCTGTTAAAAACTCCCTATAGAGTGGGAAGGTTTGTAAGTTCCCCTTAAGCAAGCCCACCAAGGAAGCAGCAGGTTGAACCACTCTGGATTCAGGGGTTTTAGTGTCAACAGCTTGATACCCGAAAGTTACACTGTAAAAGAATTATATCTTAGTGAAATAAATATATGACTGACTCAATCTAGAAAATATAATACAATAAACATAAACATGGGTCATAAAATTCAAAATATAAGGCACAAGAACATAAGAAAATAGAAGCCGGAAAGTTTTTTAAGTGTTTTCATTTAGTCATTAAATAAATACATTTACTTATCCATAAGTCAAACTTGTAAATAAAATATGAAATGTTAGAATAAAAGGTATCTGAATTTGAACAAAACAAACAAGGAATCCCTAAACTCAATCATGCAACCTCAAATTATATTCCTGAAAATGTCTTTATATCCACTATTCTTCTAAATTATTTAAAGATTTATAAGAACATCCAGAATAATTACATGTGTATAATGCTAACAGCCATACACCCTTAGTTCTGAGATGACATATAAAAGAAAAGAATTTATTTCTGAGAGAAAGCAAGAGACCTCTATGGCTATTTTATTAGTTTTATCCTTGAAATCAACACTCTCCCCAGAGATGGACTGTATATGGTAGTCGCTCAGTTATGTCTGACTCTGTGACACCATGGACTGTAGCCCACCAGGCTCTTTTCTCCATGGAATTCTCCAGGCAAGAATACTGGAGTGGGTTACCATTCCCTTCTCCAGGGGATCTTCCCAACTCTGAGATAGAACCTGGGTCTCCTGCACTGCAGGCATATTCTTTACTGTCTGAGCCACCAAGGAAGATGCATAATCTAATGCAATTAGGCATCCTTTTATCTCAAGTTATTTTCAACCCCAGGGGAAAAGTGCTTCTCTTACCAATCAACCAATATTAATTATATTATTACATAGAGCAGAATTAATGCATAAAGCAGTGTCTGGTACAAAGAAACCACAACTCAATACATGTTAGCCATTATTATTATTCAGCTCTATTCATTCAGTCATAAATATTCAGTATATTCTATAGGACCCCACCCTCCCATCCTGTACCCTAATGCCACTACTTACAACTATAATGGTAGGATGACATAGATCAGATTTAGATAAAGAGTTTCATTTCTGAAATAAAATCTAAATGAAGATATCAAGGTTGAGTTATTCTTTATTAGTCTTATTTACTTACACAGCAAATGATATTTTTAAAAATGTGCCCTTGACATAAACTTTTCTAGACTAAAACGTAAAAGGATAGAAATTTGATTTATATGTAGTAATGAGTGCATGGCTGTCAAAATCTAAGAAAACACTTCTTGTGAAATTTCCGGTCAATCATATTTAATTCTTTATAACAACAGTATTATCCTGGCTGACATGAAGGGAACTTCCAGGTCACCTACTGAAAGGAATCTGATTGAACAAAAAGTGGCTAGCCTGAAATGTGTCTAATAAAACCAGACAAAAGCCAAACCTCGTAGAATAAACATGAAAGGACACGTAGGAAAACGTTCAAAATTACTTCAGCTGGAAGGGGTTAAGCACAAGACACTGCTTGGTCAGAGACAGAGAGCTTTTTAAGATACATATTAATCTTGCAGGTAGGAAAGATTAAAAAGAAAAAAAAGGAAAGAAAAAAATGATAACGTATTTCTTGAGCAATATTTACCAGTCATGCTGCTGTCTCTGTTTATCCCATTATGAAGTTTACAGTGAACAAATGCTGCATCAAATAACCATGATCCAAAGAGATTCAAGATGCTGTTAACCTTTGGTCTCCGGGGGGCAGGCAGTGGCCGGGGTTCTGCACTAGTCTGATTTGGACTTGACAGAGGAGAGGTGGAGGATGTCTGATGCTGAACTTTCGAGGCGTGAGCAGTACTAACCTGTTAGAAGAACAAAATATAGCCACAGTCACAAGAAGTTTGCAAAAATAGCAGGACTTTTTAAAAGGATGGCTGATTAAATAGCCAATTGTATGCGGTATAATAATGGTGATGAAAACTCTTACTGTGCTTGTCTTCATGGTGGCCTTATTCACAGTAACAGCCCGGTGCCTCCGGTTATGTGGTGGGGTGGTATTGACAGCAGTGCTCTGAGGCATACTCAATCTGTTCACGGGTGTTGGAGGAGCACTGTCTGATCGGGGTCTAGAAATGCCTTTAAAGAAAGACAAAAGGAGTTATTCTTCTTATTCAAAATATGTGGTCAGCAAATCTTCCTCAAGCAACACAGGTGAAGGCCTCAGGACTGACTAGTACGGCAGAGACTACAAGCTGCCTCCCAATTGCCATCCATCCCTTCTTCCTGAGTTACAGAACACAAAACTTAGCTGGACGTGGCTACCCAGAATAAACAACTACACGCTGAAGGCTCGCTTATGGCCAGATGTGGCCACATTCTGACCATAGAGAAGTGGGTGATTACTGGGTGAGTCTTCTCCAAAAATCTCCTTTTAAGTGTCCTTTTAAGGACCAATCAAAGGTAGATGCTTCTTCCTTCCCAGTTACTAAGAGGACGGCTGGAACTCCTTCAACCATCATGGCCCATGAGAGTGTGCACAAAGGATGAAGAGCCAGAAGATGGAAGTGCCCTGGGTTTCTGAGAATGGTGGAACCGCCATAGCAGCCCTGTACTGCTTAGCCTGGGGCTTAACATGTAAGAAAATAAGCTACCCTGTTTAAACCCACGGGTATTTTTGACCAAGTGGCAGCCAAACTTAACTGAACTAATGTATTACCTCTGTAATATACTAAGTACACATAACAAATGTTTTTTAAATGACAGGTATTACATATCAAGGGCTTCCCAGGTGGCACTAGAATCTACGTGCCAATGCAGGAGATGTTAAGAGATGCGGGTTCAACCCCTGGGTCAGTAAGATCCCCTGGAGGAGGAAATGGCAACCACCATTCTCGCAAGGAGAATTCCATCGATGGACGAGCTTGGCAGGTTACAGTCCATGGGATCACAGAGAATCGGACACACCTGAGCATCTAAGTACATTAAATATCACTGCTCTTTAACAGGTTAAAAAAATTCTGACTTTTCATGTGAAAAACAGTTTAAAACAATGTTTTACAAAAAGTATAATTTGCTTCCTAATAATTCATATAAGAATGATACCTAACACATTTTAATCTGTATTTTCTAGGATTGTTAGTGAAATGACACTTCTCTCTTTTGAACATCATTTATTCATAGCCTTTGTCCACTTATCTACCAGCTCTTATTCTTTTCTCTTTGCATTGCCTGATCTATTCAGCATTTATATAATAATAACAAAAACACTCAAGGCTATTACATTAGTTGCAAATAATTTTTCCTAGCTTACTACTTGGCAATCAAATCTCTTCATCTTTTTCTTTGGGCTGTCCCCTAATAGTCTCTAAAACCAGACTATGAGTTATCTTCAAACATTAGGCAACATATACAAAATTCACCTAAGAATGCATCCACCAGACAGCTGATTCCACGCATGGCACGAAAAAATATTTGAGGCAGATGTTTAAGGCAGGGATACTGATTCAATTCTTGCGGCATTCCGCTCACATTTAAGAACTGTTCCTGAAATTTGGGAGTAGAGCTTATAATGGCTGGGTTACTCAAATCCACGGGATTACTATCAAAAGAGAGAGCAAGAATTAATTATACATTTAGAAATTTCTTTAGCAATAAAATGCATGCAATCTAATTTTAAGAACAGGGCTGTGTGTACCTATTTGATTCAGAGAGGAGATAAATCTGTGTTTAATAGGCTAGAGAAGCAAACATCAACTCTACAGAAGACCTGCAGTGTGCTTACATAAACTTCATTTGCCTATTCAAAGAATGAGAACTAAAATAAGACTAGAAATTTTTAATTTTTTAAAAGTATATATGGATATATTGTTATATGTTTGGAATTAAGCAACAGAATGGTAAAATTATAAATAAATGTACAAGAACCCCAAGGAGAAAATTTTACTTCAGTATTAACATTTCCAATTTTTAAAAAACTATGTGAAAACTGGGATTAGTGCTTACGTTCTTGTGCATGCAAGTCATACATTTTGATATATTTAAAACAACATATTTGGGCTTGAGTATTTCCACTGAAAAAAACAGATTTATGTTTTCATTCAAAACAGTCTGCTTAAGTGTCCACTAAACAGCCTTTCCAACTCAAAGTAATAATGTTAGTTAACGCATAGCCAGCCACTTGGAAAGAACTTCCACTAGCTAAAAGATCAAAAGAATTAGGCTGAGAAATATAAATCAGTGGTTTATAGAGGACGTGGGCCTTTGAAACCTTTTTCCATCCAGTTAGACTCTTAATTTCAAGTAAACGAAAGTGAGGACAGAAGAATTGTATGGAATGGAAAAGGGCTTCTAGTATATTGTATACTTTAGTATACTGTATCCACAAAACTGCAGTTCACTCTGTGGGGTGGAGAAGAAAAGAAGCCTCTAAGGACTTCCCTGGCAGTGCAGTGGTTAAGAATCTACCTTCCAGGGCAGGGGATGCAGGTTTAATCCCTGGTTGGGGAATTAAGGTCCTATGTGCCTCAGGGCCAGAGAAAGAGAGCAGTACATATGCACAAGATCATCAAAACAGCCAAGAGAGACAGACGATAGAGCAGCCTATCCCAAGGCTGTCCAGATCCCGCCAATCACCGGTACTGAATGTTCACTGCTTCCCGACGCCCAGTAAGACCTCTCTATCATCACACAATAACGTCTCTTTTCCACCAGCATTTGTTCAAATTCCTATTCTGTATATCCAAAAAAAAGTGACTAAAACATTCTTTCAGCTCAAGAAGGAGGACAGAGTATGAAGAGATCAATTAATAGTGAAGGAGTAGGGGCTTCCCTGGTGGCTGAGTGGTAAAGAATCTGCCTGCGAATGCAAGAAACAAAGGTTCGATCCCCTGGTCTAGGAAGATCCTACATACCATGGAACAGCTAGGCCCACACATCACAACTATTGAGCCTGTGCTCTAAAGCCCAGGAGTCACTACTGAGCCCACTCACTGAAAACTACTGAAGCCCACATGCCCTAGAGCCTGGGCTCCACAAAAGAAGTCATCCCAATGAGAGGCCCATGCAGTGCAACAAAGAATAGTAGCCTCCGCTCACTGCAACTAGAGAAAAACCCGTGCAGCAACAAAGACCCAGCACAACCAAAAGTAAAGACTGTAAATAGTGAAGGAAAAGGAAAAGACTATCTAAGAACCACCACTAAAAAAAAAAGAACTACCATTAAAAAAGATTCCACTACTAGAGATTTGCTGGTGGCATATTTCAAATTCTTAAGGAATATATAACTTTCACACAACAGAGTACAGAAAAAGATATGAAATCTTCTAAGTTTTTTAAAGTTGCCAAAATATAAATTAGTCAAAAAACAGAAAGAGAGACAAGTTGGGAAAATATTAAAAGAACAACATTCCATAATCAAGCAGAATTTATCTTTAAAGGATATAGGATGATTCAACATTGGGGAAAAAAATTAATATACTATCAATAGATAAAAGAAGAAAAGATATTTAATTGCTTAAATGGATCCCAAAACATGACTTGAAAATAATTCAGCACTATTTCCCATTTATATTTTTAAATTTAAAATTCTTTAATTGCTTATGAAATCAAGAACACAAGAAACAATAACTATCTAATATTAACAACCAATATCCCACTCAAAATTTCATGCAGTAGAGGCATTCGAATGAAAATCAGAAAAGAGGGATGTCAAAACAGTGTCATTTTAACACAACAGTGTTGTAGAAATTCTGACCGGTATCAATAACCTCAGATATGCAGATGACACCACCCTTATGGCAGAAAGTGAGGAAGAACTAAAGAGCCTCTTGATGAAAGTGAAAGAGGAGAGTGAAAAAGTTGGTTTGAAGCTCAACATTCAGAAAACTAAGATCATGGCATCCGGTCCCATCACTTCATGGCAGATAGATGAGGAAACAGTGGAAACAATGGCTGACTTTATTTTTCTGGGCTCCAAAATCATTACAGATGGTGATTGCAGTCATGAAATTAAAAGATGCTTACTCCTTGGAAGGAAAGTTACGACCAACCTAGAGAACATGTTAAAAAGCAGAGACATTACTTTGCCAACAAAGGTCCGTTTATTCAAGGCTATGGTTTTTCCAGTGGTCACGTATGGATGTGAGAGTTGGAGTATAAGGAAAGCTGAGCACCGAAGAACTGATGCTTTTGAACTGTGGTGCTGGAGAAGACTCTTGAGAGTCCCTTGGACTGCAAGGAGATCCAACCAGTTCATCCTAAAGGAGATCAGTCCTGGGTGTTAATTGGAAGGACTGATGTTGAAGCTGAAACTCCAATACTTTGGCCACCTGATGAGAAGAGCTGGCTCACTGGAAGAGACCCTGATGCTGGGAAAGATTGAGGGCAGGAGGAGAAGGGGACAACAGAGGATGAGATGGTTGGATGGCATCATCGACTCAATGGACATGGGTTTAGGTGGACTCTGGGAGTTGGTAATGGACAGGGGGCCTGGAGTGCTATGGTTTGCAGAGAATACAACATGACTGAGCGACTGAACTGAACTGAAAACAATATACAAAAATAATTTTAACAGAAGTGGCAACTTTTCAAGCACCTACCACATACCAGATGCAGTCTTTCACATTTTCAATTCTTATAATAATATGGACACTATAATTATTCCCATTTTATAGACTAAAAAGAGACAGACTCAGAAAGACTAAATTGCTTGCTCAAGCTCACAAAGGAAAAAGTAGTAGAACATGAACACATATACAGGTCTTACTGCAACCAAAACACTTTTAATGAATTACCACAGACTCAAGTATAAATTACTAGAAAGGAGACATTTTTTATTTGCAGATATGTGCAAATATATATGTCCATTATATCCAGAAATCTAAAAAGAATCAGTGAAATACAGCATTTTAAAACCCCAAATATACAAAAGTAAAATACGTAAAACATTTTCTTTACAGCAGCGACAGCCACTTGTAAGATTTAACAATAGGAAAAAAAAGTTAGCCTTTCACAACATCAGCAATAAATACATAGGAATAACAGCAAAAAAAAAAATTATGCAGATGTACAAAACACTTCTACAAGATATTTAAGACTCTTAAAAAGAAAAATACCTACTCTTGAAAGGCAACTACAATATATTAAGATGTCAGCTGCTCCTAAATATAAATACAAGCTAATACAATTCTCATCTAGCCAGATACAGAGGCTTCTGCCTACAAAGTTAATGCTCTAACAAAGCCACATGTTGAAGATGGTGGAGCCTTTGCCAGCCTGAGGCCCTGAACAACTACCTAAGCAAAGCTGCTCCTTACCCAAGGCTTTTATGAAACATATTGTACTAAGCCACTAAGGTTTTCAGGTTCATCTGCTAAAGCAGGACATGCTCCTTACCCTAACATAATACTCCAAACCCCAACAGGTTTTGTGATGTTCTTCTCTTCACGTGTGCTTTATAACATGTCAAATGGATTATAAAATTCATCTAAAATGTTAAACAGGCAAGAGGGATTCTTAAAAATATTCTAAGAAGTGGAAAAAGGGAAAAAGTCGTTAGTTCTACCAAATACCAATAACTATAGAAGGTTAAAATAATTGTGACTCTCCTATAAGAATGAATGGAAAGATCAATGCAACCCAAAGACAAAACCCATACATATAAAGGAACTTAATGGCACAAAGGCAACAGTCAGAAGCAGTGAGCAAGTATAGGTGAGTATATACCTGACCAAAGTACACAGAAGACTCTCTAATCTTAACAGAAAATGGTCACAGAAAAAGGTAGATGTAAAAAAATAAATTAAAATCACCAAAAGATGAAAAACAAACTGCAAACTAAACTGAAAAAAGACAGAAAACAGTTAAGATCCCTAATTTATAAACAGGTCATACAGAGTAATTCAGAATCACTAATATACAAACAGAAAAATGAAGCTCATCAAACTAGAAAGAAAAGATGCAAGGAAAAAGTTTATGAATCAAAATAGTACACAACAGAAATAAAGTTCCACAGAACACAAGGATGGGGCTAGAAGAGAGAAAGGTAGGAAGCAATGAAATTGAATTGAAAACAATATCATAAAGAAAGGAAAAGCATGAAGTATTATTACTTCTAACAATTTGTCCCTCTGTGAAATTTTATGCTGTTCCCTTAGTGGAATTTTAAACAAGGCTACCAGAGAAGAGGCCTTGAGAATAAGACTGACCAGTCAGTGCTGGTCACAGAGAGGAACAAGGTAGTCATCAGCCCCTATAGAATGTGACAAAGTCTTGGAAGAGAGACTGTCACCCCGGTGGCAGCAAAAGGCAAGAGAACAAATATTGCACCTACCGCAGGGAACAAGCCCCTAGAGAGTGTGGCCCAAGAGCAGCTGAGGAGAGCCTGACCCTGCCAGGATGGAAGGGGTATGTGACGCAGATGAGTGTATTGTCCAATCTGACTCCATCTGACCCCTGGGCTTGGCAGCTACACTGTGAACTCCGACAAGGAGTTATAGTATGGTTCCTGCCTAAGACATTTGGGTAAGGACACATGAGATACAACAACAGGGTACCTTAACATATGTAAAAAGCGAAACCATGTCTGTGCAACACACTCATTATCCATTTCAGGAGGGATCAGACTGGCATCTTCATCAGGAACTTTAAATGGAGGAAATGAAGGACCATATGTAAAGCGTAGCAATCTAGAAAATTAAAAAAAAAGTCACACCACTAAGTTCATTTTTAACAGAACTGAAGATACATTCAAGCATTAAAATATAGTAAGAGAAATATGATAGGAAAAAATAAATGAAACTTGTATTATACCTCACTGAGGTGAATAAAATAAAGGAAAACCCTTTTATAAAATAAACTGGAAGCGGACTTTCAGTTTTGTAAAAATTATTTTCAAGTATTTATTTCTTTATTTAAATAATATTATTTATAATTTAGTTCATATATTTATGTTATATGATTTATATTATAAAATTTATTTATATGATTTCATTATAAGTGATTTTATAAATTAAATATTGCTTCTCATATTATAAATTTTAATACATCTTACTATATATAACATAGTATGTAATATACAACACTGTATATAAATAACACTTATATAGAATATAATTTTATAATGTATGCTGCTGGTGCTGCTAAGTCGCTTCAGTCGTGTCTGATTCTGTGCGACAGCACAGATGGCAGCCTGCCAGGCTCCCCCATCCCTGGGATTCTCCAGGCAAGAGCACTGGAGTGGGTTGCCATATCCTTCTTCAATGCATGAAAGTGAAAAGTGAAAGTGAAGTCGCTTAGTCGTGTCCGACTCTTAGCGACGCCATGGACTGCAGCCTATCAGGCTCCGCCATCCACGGGATTTTCCAGGCAAGAGGACCGGAGTGGGTTGCCATTGCCTTCTCCATTTATAATGTATACTATAACATAAATTACAAATTATATATAATTTTATAAAATTACAAATTATTTAAAATTTTAATTTATAACTGCAAATAACAAATCATATAATCATGCACGATAATGCTTATGTTGATTATATAGTCATATAATATAAACAATAAATTCTTTTTTAAAAGATTCATCACACTACAAATGCCTTCAGCACAACTAATTTATTATAATTTATTCATACCAACTGCAACATAACTTTACATGAAGTTTAGAATTTATGGTATGTGTCCCATAAATTAAATTTGACAATTCAATTACTTAACTAAATACTAATATTCCAAATGTATTAAAACTGTTCAAAGCCCTCTGACTCAATTATTAATCTATTATCATAGCTAATCTAAAAACATATATTAATAAAATAACCAGAACACAAACAAAGACTAAGTGTAAAGTACTCGCAAATCAACAATATTTTTTCTTTTTTACTTTTATTCTCCTTTATTTAGCTTTTTTTTTTTTTTTCCTGCCCTACTGAACAACTCATGGGATCTCAATTCCCTGACCAGGGACTGAACCCAGACCATTAACAGTGAGGGTGCCGAGTCCTAACCACCGGACTACCAGGGAATTCCCAACAATAGTTTTTAAAAGGAAAACACAGAGAACAATTTAAATACCAAAACAGCAGAGAAACTATTAAATGAATTATAATTCCATTTATATACTGAAAAATATAAGGCCATTTAAAATAGGATCTTGAGATCTATGTAAGAAGAAAAAAGGTACATGTAATTACTGGGACAAGAGTCAGACATCAAGTTAACAAAAAGCAGGTAACATTATATAGAATAATTTCGAATTGATTTTTTTAAAAAGATAAGATAGAAAAATATATATTCAAAGATTGGTTATTTGTAAGTGATGGATATTTCCCCTTATGTCTTCCAAATTTTCCATAATAAGCATGTATTGTACTTTTATAATCAAGATAAAAGGATGTATTATTTAAAAATAGATTCATAATAGTGACATTCACAAAGACATACCAGAATAAACAAACAAAAATTCATCTTAAATGATGATAAAGATATATATATTAACTCATAAAAAGACCAATGTACTTTCTGATACGTAATACCACCTATAAATTATCTGTTCCCACCTCCACTAACCCTCCCATTAAGTCTAAATCAGATTAAGTCTCTAGTCTCCTGTCAGATTAACTATCAGCTGACAGGAAATATAAGGGACAGAGGAACATATTAATTAACAAAACTAGGACATAATCAGAAAAATCCAGAATGTGAAGCATTCAATAAGACAAAACAACCCAGTTCAACAAAAAACACCTGCAAGGAAATAAAAATGAGAGAGCAGGAACCTACAGTTTAAAATAGGCTTAAGAAATATGTCAACTAAATACAATGTCCAAACCTTGTCTATGTTCTGATTCAATGGAATCAACTAGTTAAAAAAGTTGAGACATTCAGGGACATCTGAACATTCAAGAGCTAAACAATATTAGAAAACTGTTAACATTTTGTTCATGTGTGATAATGGTATTGTGATCATGTTTAAAAAAGAATGCTCAGCTTTAAAGAGTTATATATTACAAGAAATGAAAAAAAGTCCGAAAAAAATGAAGCCTAACGGTTTACTCACAGAATAGTGATGATGATATATATAAATGGCTAAAAAACAAAATCATTATTATAAAAAACTACCTACTTTGGTGAGAAATGAGAATATTATAGTATGGTCCTATTTCTGTAAAATTATATATAAGAAGATTTCTGGTGAACTTAACTCTTTCTGTTATAACTTTCTTTGGTTCATTTTTTAAAAATAACGATCTTAAACATTTTGGATTTCCCTAGTGGCTCAGACCGTAAAGTGTCTGCCTACAATGCAGGAGACCTGGGTTCAGTCCCGGGTCAGAAAGATCCCCTGGAGAAGGAAATGGCAACCCACTCCAGTGTTCTTGCCTGGAAAATCCCATGGACGGAAGAACCTGGTAGGCTACAGCACATGGGGTCGCAAAGAGTCAGACATGACTGAGTGACTTCACTTTCACTTTCTTTCTAAACATTTTAATAATTAGAACTAGAGTGGGATTTGGGGGGTGGGAATAGTAGGGCTCAGAATTCATCTGCCTCTCCAACATACTTTCTCAATCTAAAAAGTTGTAGATTAGACAGGCACAAGGCCAACTGCTACATCTATTTTTAAAAACTGACTGATTCTATTAACTAAAGTATAATAATAAGAGACACAGAATAGAGGCTTTTACCATGTACTCCAGAAAGAGACAGAATTAGGGGAAGGCTGCCTACAGCCAGACGGGTGAAAGAAGGCAAGTTGATGACAGTAACTTACCTTGAAGTGAGGGCACAAATGACCTTGCTCCACTGCTCCACCACTGCCGGGTGGTGCCTCCAGTTAGCCACCATCTCCTTGGCTGTTTTCCAGTAAGGAGGTGTTGGGAAGCACCGCGTACATGCTAGTAACCAAACCTCAAAGAGAACACCAATCAACTTCTCTGCTAGATTCTCAGCAATGCCACCTTCCCAACAAAAAGAAAACATCTTTGGCATACTTATTTGTAAAGCAGAAGCTTTAACTCACTGATTTGGGAGAACTGGTCAAAAAATTAAAATAACTGCAATGTTAAGTTTTGACTTTCAAATAACCACTTAATAGTAAGAACAAAAAACTACTCTTAGGAGCTCTTATGAAGGAAATCATGTACACATCAACCAATTATCACATGGGAAGTTTTCAAGTGTCCCTGCTGGGTTCTTATTGAAGATCTTAACCTTCCAGTATTGAGACAGGAGCACACACAGAAGAAGGGAGAGCGAGTGCTATCAGTCAGTTTCTGTGCTGCATAGCTCATACATGTGACCTCACATTAATTCTCCAGGGTAGGTTTTTATATCAATAATATCTACTACCAATTATCAATTATATCCATTTTGAAGATGAGAAAACAGGTTCTGGAAATTTAAGTAATTTTCCCAAGTTTACACAGCCAATAAGAAAAGGAATCACAACAAATACCTGAGACTTCCTACCTTCAAACTTTGCTATAAAATAGTTCATGTGTTTGAAAGCCACCCTTCAAGGGAGAGAGAGACAAAGAAGGGAGCCAAAGGACTAGTTCTGGCAGGACAAAGCCTCAACCATGAAAATAGAGCTGCTCCTCAATTCCAAGCCTGGGAACTAAGGAGAACAGCAGCAGTCTGTACTCTGCCTAGCCACAGAAGGCAAACTTTGGATTTCCATACAGAACGAAAAGTTCTAAGGATTTCAAATGAGCAAAAATGAAGTTTCAACAATAATAAGCTCCAGAAGGGGATAGATGGCTTGACTTATGGTGCTGAATCCCTGGCATGGGGATTGTTTAAGAGAGAGGCACACTACCTGTCTGGCTAGCTCATCACCAGTCTCAGACAGAGCATTTCTATTACGGAGTCCCTTTCAACACTAAAATTCTTCCTGGACACCGCATTTATGTGAGAGCACAAGCACACGCACATGTGTTAGTAAAAAGAACACACAGATGAATAAGCCACGGGGAATCTGGAACTAGAATCGTCGACTTATTGTCTGTGTGTACTGTGCTCTATTATACAAAGCAAGACATCTTAAAATACACTCCAAACTCATACAACGGAAGGCTTTTTGATGGCTAGGTAATGAATGACTTACTTGTCATACTTCCAAATAGAATAGTTTAAGATTTTCTAGGTTTCATTTGCTAAACAAAATATCTTCTGCAGCCATCAAGTTTTCAGTCTACCTGGATAACTACTTTGCGATCAGGTGCATCAGTTGTTTCTTATGTAGGCTCTGTCCTGATACACTGAACAAGCTACTGTTGCTGTCATTATCAAACATGTATTAATTCACTGAGTCTCTCCTCATATTGGTCTGTCAACTGTAGTGCCAAATTTTAAATCCCTACTGAGTCTACTACTCATTGAGTCTTAAAAGTGAACTGTGTTTGGAGCTCAGTAATAAATCAGAAAAAATAATTAACAAACCTTGAACAGTTGGTGGTGCTAAAAGTATGTCATTAATCTGCAGAAGAAACAACAATAAGACTTCCCAGGTTTCTCGGGCCATGATGGATGACTCACGGGCCAGTTTTTGAATGGCTCTCAGGACCTGTAAGCATAGTCGGATCTGACTGGAGCCCTGTTCCTGTCTAAAGAAGACAGACAGACATCACTGACAAGCTTAAGGACAGAATGCAACAGTTAAAGACAGGCAACTCCCTAACAGCACCAGCAGACAGAACTAGGCGCACCCTCTTCAGTTCAAAGCTACTTCCTCCTCATGCAGTTTGGCACTCTGGAATCTAAACCTACCACTCCTAAAGAGCTTGAAAGCTCCTGGGGAAAGGGAGGATACTAGAAAGTGGACTTCACCTCTGGGTTTTCTAAGTCTGAAATGTGCCTGGCACATACAACAGATACCACATAGGTTTCTGCTGAATGAATGAGTAAATACCCACAGCCACTTCTGCTGCTCACACAGCAGAATGACCTTTGTATTCTTTAAAAAACTTTTAAACATATGTTCACAAGAATTCAGCATGAACTTCATAATGCTCACAATCCCTTTGAAGTTAATGTCTGCTAGAGAAGAGCTTAAAAAATGAAATATCCTAACAGGTCCACCAAACTGATGGGATACAGAGACAAATTCCTCAGAAATGAGCACCTGCTAACTGTGGCTCTATTAAAAAAAGGCAACTTAACCCAAAGGTACCCAAGATACTCCCAAAGAAGTTTTATAGCTCTCTTTAGTTAACAAAACCATTTTTCCCCAATAGTACTATTACATCAGAGTATCAGGGCTAGGGTTGAGGAGGAAGATAAAAGTACAAGCCCCAGCCCTTATTCCCACTGTCCAACATGGATCACCTTAAGATTTTCATAGTAAACCTACTGCACTGGCAAATAGTTAATTGGCTTCCAGAGTTCTCATGTGAAGACCAAGGCAAGTAACTATCATTATTGAAATAAATCTTGAGGCCAAGTTTCTACATGACTTATGTCACAAAAAATTCATAAAACATGTCTCTCTCAGAGGATGAAATCTCAGAGCCTCATCGAGAAATCCAGACAACGAAGTGAGTGCTCTTAGAACTTCCATCACCACCTCAGGATAAAGATTCTCAGATTCTGGGCCACGACCCATGAAATCAAACACTTACACTAGAGCTGCAAGAAAATGACAACCCCAAGTTCCTCCTAAAGAAGCCAGACCTAAAGTGAAATGATGAGACATCCACCTAGGAGAAGACAAGAGTCCCCAAGGACAGAGAGAGGCCCCATGTTCAGTCTGAGGTAAATCTGGACCGTGGGAAGCCAAGAGTCTCAAGCTTGTATCTGCTGGTCTGCTACTAAGCAAGAGTAAGAAATATACAATAGCCCCAAACCTCATGTAGCCATAAAAGAGGAAACACAGAATAAAAAATAAAAATACCACTAGTGGTCCCAGAAGCAACATTCTTACAAGCTAGCAATAAAACTAGAAACTTTCCAAATGGTAAGCCAGGCTTACCTACCATTCCTACTACTACCTGCCCAGTGCAGAAAACGAAACATCTGCTCCTGAGTTACTGTGGCATCAGTCAGACAGCCTAAATTCAAGAGCAGTGTCCAAGTTTATACAGCTAAGAGAAATAAGGCAATCTTTACTGAAAAACAAATAGAAAGCTCGAAACACCAAAGATGCTCTTTTCCCCCTAATATTTCCAAAAGTAACTTGCGAACTTAGCTGGTGAACTATGTATGGAATGTGGGTCAAATCTGGCCTGTCATCTGTTTTTGTTAAAAAAAAAAAAACTTTATTGGAACACAACCATGCTCATCGATGTATATATTGTCTATGGCTGCTTCTCTGTATCAGTAGAGTTGAATAGTTGAAACAGACACTACAGTATGGCCCACAAAGCCTAAAATATTTACTATATGCCTCTTTAGACAAAAAGTTTGCCAACAACTGCTTTAGAAAAATGCCACACTTTTTAAAGTACAGTACATTCAAGCAATGAAGACCCTAATCAGTTTTAAATGATGGCTATGTGCTCACTCAGCTATGCGCTACCCCAAATCAAACTGATAGGCCAAAGAGAAAGGCTACACCATTCTGACCTAATCTTCAGCAAAGTGGTAGAGACTGTTTCTTCTATTTTGAGCGTTAGTTTTCATAAAAACAATTAAATAAGTAAACTTGATAATTTTGTGACTTGACTCAAAAAACAAAAACAAAAAGCTCCCAATAACAGGAGATAAGATCATAACTTCCAATATTTAGCACTGAAAATATTCAGCTCCCTAAGATACGATTAGCCAGGAGAACTCTAATACTCAGTTCAGCAAGCGCCCTCTCAGAATTACACACACTTTTGGGAAAACAAGCTAATTACCAAATAGTAAAATGAACAATTTATACGGTAGTCATGCTTCTCAAAAGAGAAAAGCAAAAGCCTAATTAATATAAATGCAATTGATTTTTCTCATCAATAAAATTAACCAAGCACTCAAAGTTGGTAAGAGTACAAAGACGAGACAATACTACCCATGAAACTCTCCCATTTACTAAGAAAAAGCCTGGGGGGGGGGGTTCAAGATTGGGAACTCATGTACACTTGAGATGAAAAAATAAAAATTAAAATTAAAAAAAAAAAAAGAAAAAAAAGAAAAAGCCTAGTAAATTAGTCTCCTAAATGGGATGATAAGAAAGCATTAAAAGTATTATCATTTTAGAAGAATCTGCTTAGCTATAAACAGTGTCTTCCTACCACTTACTTTCCACCATTTCCTGTTGTAACTTCTACTTGAAATCAATAAATACAAACAACCAGCATTTAATTCACCCAAATGTAACCTAGACAGTGTATTAAAAAGCAAAGACATCACTTTGCCAACAAAGGTCCAAACAGTCAAAGCTATGGTTTATCCAGTAGTCATGTACAGATGTGAGGTTTGGACCATAAAGAAAGCTGAGCACTGAAGAACTGATGCATTTGAACTGTGGTGTCAGAGAAGACTTCCCTTGGACAGCAAGGAGATCAAACCAGTCAATCCTAAGGAAATCAATTCCAAACATTCACTGGAAGGACTGGGGCTGAAGCTCCAATGCCTTGGCCACTTGAAGCAAAGAGCTAACTCATTGGAGAAGACCCTGATCCTGGAAAAGACCGAAGGCTGGAGGAGAAGGGGGCAGCAGAGGATGAGATAGTTGGATGACATCACTGACTCAACGGACATGAGTTTGAGCAAGTTCTGGGAGACAGTGAAGCCTGATGTGCTGCAGTTCACAAGGTCACAATGAGTTGGACATGACTGAATGACTACACCACCAGAGGTAGAATTGGGTGGCTGGTGACGGGGTGATAAGATTAAGGGGTTAACAGACATACCTCAATGTACTGCACTTTGTTTTATTGTACTTCACCAATATTGTGGGTTATTTACAAACTAAAGACTTGTAGCAACACTACATTGACTGAGCAAGTCTATATGTGCAACTTCCCCCACTGCATTGCTCACTTCGTGTCTCTATGCCACATTTTGGTAATTCTCAAAATATTTTCATTATTATTATATCTTTACAGTGATTTGATGATCAGTGATCTTTAATGTTCCTACTATAATTGTTTTGTGGCACCACAAACCATGCCCATATAAGATGTCAAACTTCACTGATAAATGTATTCTGACTGCTCTACCAACCAGCCATTTTCCTGCATTCTCTTTCTTCTCAGGCCTCCCTACTCCCTGAGACACAGCAATATTGAAATTAGGCCATTTAATAACCCTACAATGCCTCTAAGTGTTCAAGTGAAAGGAAGAATCACGTCTTTCACTTTAAACCAAAAACTAGAAATAACAAGTACCTACCATAATAGCGCAGGGAACCATATTCAATATCTTATAGTAACCTATAATGGAAAAGAATCTGAAAAAGAATATGTGTGTGTGTGCACGCATGTGCACAAAACTGAATCACTTAGTTGTATAACAAAATCTAACACAGCACTGTAAAATGGTAGAAATGACTAAGCTTAGTGAGGAAAGCAGGTCAAAAGCCAAGACAGGCTAGAAGCTAGGCCTCCCGCATTAGTAAGCCAAATTGTGAATGCAAAGGAAAAGCTTTTGAAGGAAATTAAAAGTGCTACTCCAGTGAACACACAAATGATAAGAAAAAGAAACAGCCTTGTTATCGATATGAAGAAAGTTTTAGTGTCTGGATAGAAGATCAAACAAACCACAACATTCCCTTAAGCCAAAGCCTAACCCACAGCAAGGCCCTTACTCTCTGCAATTCTGTGAAGGCTGAGAATGGTGAGGAAGTTGCAGAAGGAAAGTCTGAAGTCAGCAGAGGTTGGTTCACAAGGCTGAAGGAAAGAAGCTGTTGCCATTTAAAAAAAAAAAAAAAGGTGTACACGGGTGGGGAGGGGGCAGCAGCAAAGTGAAGCAGCAAGTGCTAAAGTAAAAGCTGTATCAAGTTATCTGGAAGATCTGGCCAAGATAATTAAGGAAGATGAAAGTAGCCACATTAAACAATTGATTTTCAGTGGAGACAAAACAGCCTACAGGCTTCTATTGGAAGAAGATTCCATCTAAGGACTTTCATAGCTAGAGAGAACTCCTGGCTTCAAAAATGCAAAGGACAGGCTGATTCTTGATAGCAGCCTCAAGCAGCTAGTGGCTTCAAGTTGAAGCCAGTGCTCATTTACCATTCTGACAATTCTAGGACCCCTAGGAATTATGCTAAATATACTCTGCCTGTGCCATATAAATGAAACAATAAAGCCTAGATGACAGCACAGCAGTTTACAACATGATTTGCTAAATATTTTAAGCCCACTGTTGAGACCTACTACTCAGAAAAAAAGATGCCTTTTAAAATACTACTGCTCATTTACAAAGCACTTGGTCATCCAAGAGCTCTGATGGATGTCACCTGCCATTTCAGTAAACAATGTTGTGGCCATAAAGCCACAGTCACTAAAGCCGTTCCCTACAGTACACCCTAGGGGAATTCAGGACAGAGGAAAACAAAATACGGGGCCTACACAGTTAAGATGCACATCAAACGAATAATTCAATAAGCTCAAACTCTTGCATCTTCCTATTCAAAGAAAGGCACTAAAATCAGTAACTTAAGATGTCTTTTTTTTGATTAGTAGTAATTTTTCATGTTCTGCTACACAGCTTCCCCCTCCCCCCCGCCGAAAAACTCCTATATATCCTTGCTCCTTCCTTACTTCTTTGGAACACTCCGAGCATCTGAGAGGCTATATCCAAGCTATAGTTTTCAGTAAATCTGATGAATAAAATGTAATTCTCAACTTTTAGGCTGTGCATCTTTTTTCAGTCAACACTGAGATGTACAATGAGATTAATGTTGCCTGCTAACTTACCATTCGTTCTGCTGCCCATGGATGAGGGAGTAATTTGAACTTTCAAGTCCTATTATTTAAGAAACACATTTGGGTAAGACTATAGCTGCCATAGACAGTGATTTGTCTCATGGCCATTTTCAATTTCAAGTAGAAACTGAAAACCCGGTGGAAAAGATTCATCATTCTAAATGGCATTAAGAATATTTATGATTCATGGGGAAAGGTCAAAATATCAACATTAGTAAAAGTCTGGAAGAAGCTGATTCTGATCCTCATGGATGACTCTGAGAGGCTTAAGACTTCAGTGGAGGAAGTGAATGCAGATGTGGCAGAAATAACAAGAGAACTAAAATTAGAAGTGGAGCCTGAAGATGGGGCTGAATCGCCGCAATCTCATGATAAAACTTTCATGGATGAGGAGCTGCCTCTTATAGATGAGCGAACAAAGTGGCTTCTTAAGATGGAATCCACTCCTGATGCAGATGCTGTGCACATTATTGAAATGAAAACAAAGGATTTAGAATATTGCATAAATTTAGCTGATAAAACAGTAGAAGGCTTTGAAAGGATTAACTCTAATTTTGAAAGAACCTCTATTGTAGGCAAAATGTTATCAAATAGCACTGCATGTTACAGAGAAACCATTCACGAACTGATGAGTCAATCAATGTGGCAAATGTCACTGTTGTCTTATTTTAAGAAACTGCCACATCCACCCAACCTGATCAGCCAGCAGTTGTCAACATCAAGGTAAGACCCTCCACCATCAAAAAGGTAACAGTTCACTAAAGGCTCAGACAATAGTTAGCACTTTTTAGTAATGCTAGTATTTTTTAATTAAAACATGTACTTTCTTTTTTTAGACATAATGCTACTGCACACTTATAGGCAACAATATAGTATAAATATAACTTTTATACTGGGAAACCAAAAAAATGCTTTATTTCAATGTTTGTTTTACTACAGCAGCCTGGAACCAAACCAACAATATCTTGAGGTATGTTTGCACACTTGATCCTATGGATCACAGCACGTAATGAAGACTCTCTTTTTTAATTCAGATTTTCTAAAGTAATCTTCCTTCTAAACTTAAAAAGCTAAAATTTACAGAGATGGTTTATGGATGATTTATAGTCCCTCATCATCTGATAGACCAAAAGTCCTAACCAAAACTTTTCCAGAAGGATAGAAGTCAGCCCTCTTGACCCTTCCAGACATTTTCAAAAAAGAAACATACACACACACAGATGAAAACAGATTTTTCTCAAAGGAAATCCCTACAAATGGGTAGGCAACTAATGTTTTCCTCTCCATTTTCTATTATTTCCAAAATCCTCTAAAATGACATATAATTCTTTTAGAACGGGAAAAAATGTTTTAGGTGTAAGTAAGGCAACCGTGTGGATCACAATAAACTGTGGAAAATTCTGAAAGACATGGGAATACCAGACCACCTGACCTGCCTCTTGAGAAACCTATATGCAGGTCAGGAAGCAAGTTAGAACTAGACATGGAACAACAGACTGGTTCCAAATAGGAAAAGGAGTACGTCAAGGCTGTATATTGTCACTCTGCTTATTTAACTTATACAAAGAGTGCATCATGAGAAACGCTGGGCTGGAAGAAGCACAAGCTGGAATCACGATTGCCGGGAGAAATATCAACAACCTCAGATATGCAGGTGATACCACCCTATGGCAGAAAGTGAAGAGGAATTAAAAAGCCTCTTGATGAAAGTCGAAAGAGGAGAGTGAAAAAGTTGGCTTAAAGCTCAACATTCAGAAAACTAAGATTATGGCATCCAGTCCCATCACTTCATGGCAAATAGATGGGGAAACAGAGGAAACAGTGTCAGACTTTAATTTTTGGGCTCCAAAACCACTGCAGATGGTGACTGCAGCCATGAAATTAAAAGATTCTTACTCCTTGGAAGGAAGGTTATGACCGACCTAGATAGTATATTAAAAAGCAGAGATAACACTTTGCCAACAAAGGTCCATCTAGTCAAGGCTACGGTTTCTCCAGTGGTCATGTATGGATGTGAGAGCTGGACTGTGAAGAAAGCTGAGTGCCAAAGAATTGATGCTTTTGAACGTGGTGTTGGAGAAGACTCTCGAGAGTTCCTTGGACTGCAAGAAGGTCCAACCAGTCCATCCTAAAGATCAGTCCTGGGTGTTCATTGGAAGGACTGATGCTAAAGCTGAAACTCCAATACTCTGGCCACCTCACGCGAAGAGTTGACTCACTGAAAAAGACCCTGGTGCTTGGAAGGATTAGGGGCAGGAGGAGAAGGGGATGACAGGGGATGAGATGGCTGGATGGCATCACTGACTTGATGGACATGAGTTTGAGTGAACTCCGGGAGTTGGTGATGGACAGGGAGGCCTGGTGTGCTACAGTTCATGGTGTTGCAAAGAGTCTGACTGAGCGACTGAACTGAACTGAAGGAAACTGTACATTATAATATTTAAGGTCTTTGTCACAGAAGGTAGGAGAAAAACTCAGTAACAAACTGTCAAAAGTATTCTTTTGGTCTACTACAAATTTGCCCATAGTTTCAAATCTGCTTACTTCTATATCTTCATTCTCTCATATGATTCATTTTAAGGTACAGGGCTTAGTTATTCCTTTAGCTTAAGCTTAGACAAGAATTATGTTAGGCAAAACCAGGGTTTTTTTTTTACTGTAAGGGAAAGGGGTCACAGTATTTTCATACCTAATAGCTATCAGATCTTAGAAGCAAAGCCAGAAGCTGTTAAAATGAAAACACATTGTTAAAGAGTCCTAGAAAACATTATATAAGCCCATCTCTCTCATTGATATTAACACATTTTTTAACTGAAAAAGACATGAAAATTACTGCTCAAAAGACTAACAATGAAATCAGTTCCTATAATATAAAAAAGTAACAAAGATGAATATTTTATTACGATCCAGATAACGGCCAGATAGACTAGTATAGCTTACCTTGGTACAAAAAGATTTTGCAGGTGTTTTAGTATACTTTGAACATATAGATTAGGCTCTTTAATAACTGGCAATGGAATAGAATCTTTCGGTAACACTAAAGCCATAATCCAGTCGGTATATACATCAACACAATATTTTACAGTTTCTCCATCCAATGGAAGGGTCAGTCCATAGCAAATTACTTCCATGGTCCATTTTACCTAAACAAAAGAAAATATAGATATAGAATTATTACACATCCCTCCCTGTTTATCAGTAGACTGATTTAAAATGTTAACTTCTTATTGCCAAAAACCTCTCAATTGAAGTATATTCGTCTCAACATAGATCAGATTAATTTTAGAAAATGCACCTCCCATGTATAAGACATACTCAGACAACACTCTCTAAGCAAAAGATTTAAGAAAATAAATTATGTGCTTATTTCTAATTATCAAGCCTACATTGGCTTTCACCCCTTAGACATTATTATTGTTTGCTCTGTAAATAAAAAGTACAGGTCATCTTGGCTTTCCACAGAGATTAGATGCACAGAAATAGAAAATTTTAGATATTTTCCTCCACTTAATTTGCATGTGGGTATGTGTCATTTAGGAAATCATTTACATAAATTTAATCATATTCCATTTTCAGATTATGCAACTTTAACAAACAACAGGAAGGAAGATGAACTGTCCAACTTTTACTGTGTGACTATTTTCATTTGGCAAAGAAAATAATATTTTAAATAGAAGGGCAAGATCAAACACAAGTCAGAAGGGACTGAAGGTGGGTAATATCTTAAAAAGGCACTTGCTGCTAAGTCACTTCAGTCGTGTCTGACTCTGTGCAACCCCATAGACGGCAGCCCACCAGGCTCCCCCGTCCCTGGGATTCTCCAGGCAAGAACACTGGAGTGGGTTGCCATTTCCTTCTCCAATGCATGAAAGTGAAAAGGGAAAGTGAAGTCTCTCAGTCGTGCCTGACTCTTCACAACCCCATGAATTGCAGCCTACCAAGGCTCCTCCGCCCATGGAATTTTCCAGGCAAGAGTACTGGAGTGGGGTGCCACTGCCTTCTCCAAAAAAGGCACTTAGCTACACTAAATGACTTCCAGCCTCCTGACCTGTCTGAATCATAGGGGCTGAGAGAAATTGTGTAAGAAACTGTTGAACCACTGCCAGCAATCATGAATGAATAAGGTACAATGAGAAGGGGAAAATGGTCCAACTTGCAAAAGAAGATAAAACTATATTCCAGATAATGTAGACTGAAAAGTTTAAGTGAATTCCAGACAAAACTCTGGGACAAATTACTAAGCAGATGATCAGGGAGTACTTATAAAAGGGACGAAGGATCAGTGGGAACTAGCCTGCTCAAAAAGAACAAGTCATGCCAGACAAGCTTCATTCTTCTATCAAGAGGATTACTATGAAGGCAGCTGGTATAAACCTGCTACTGATTTAAAATCAGTTTCTGAGGCACTTTCATAAATATTATCTAACCATCAGAATAACCCATGTGAGAGGGTAAACTATCCTCATTTTAGACATAAGAAAACTGAAGTTTAGCAAATTAAGCTATTTGGCCCAAAGCATCTGCTTCAAAATGCCAGAGCTGAAAACTAGATCCCTGGCCGAGAAATCTAAAGCTATTCTCACCATGCCATTAACAGCCTTCTCTGACAAAGGGGGATCTTGGTTTTAGCAAATTTGGTCCTGTGGACAAGATGGAGACAACATATAGTCCAGAAGGAGGTAGAATGGCTGGATCTGTAACTGGTCAAAATAACATGGGAGACTAACAGTGGATTACTGTACCAAGATCATTTTGGAAGAAGATGCCCAATGGCATACCAAAGGCTCTGCCAAGATTTTAACTTAGAGAAAACTGGATTACATGCTGACCATGTGTAGACGTCACAAAACTAAAAAAATAACTAACTTGTAAAACAGAAATTCAGGATTCATAAAGATTTCAGCAGTTTAAAACTAAAGCTGAATGTAACAAGATAAATACATGTACTGACATTTTTAAGCTCAGAACAAAACTACAAAGGTCACATGTAGAAAATATGTAACAACAGTGTAACAGAAAACAACATGTCACACCAATTACTATTAAAAGCAACTATAACAACACAGTGAGGCTAGGACAAATGAGGTGGGGAGGGGTGCAGAGGGGGATTAAGCTGAATAAGGGAAAGAATTTTAAAAGAGACTGCCAAGTTCCTAATTATCAGAGGAAAGACCCAGGAGAAGATATACCTTTGGTGATATCTTCACACAATAGTTCACTTACATAATTTGAGAGGACACTGGATTTAAGAACTATTCTGTCATATTCTTTTGAGGGTAGAAAGAGCTACACTGAACACCACCACCTAATCACATGCCATCTCTTCCCAGGAGAAGGCAGCAAGGAATTACAGATACACCAAGAAGAGAGCGCACCAGGGCTAGTGCTAGTCCTCAGGGTAGGTCTCTGCCAGGGCACTCTGAGAAGAAAACGCTCTTCAGTATGAAGGGCTTCCCCTTCGGTAATCCATGGCCTACAGACGGTAAATAAACTGCCTCCTGAGCTATAAATTTCAGTCTCTCTTGAGTGGTCTTATACCTGGATTAAGTCTAATCTCTCCTTCAGGAGAAGTCAGAGCATAAGTGAAAAGGGATGGGCAGATTAAGTCCAACTTAAAGCGACTTAACTTTAATGCCCTGTCCCCTGAACCCAAGAACAGAGGACCAGCTCCAGGCCAAGCCACTCCAAAACCTCCTCATCTTTAGGGACAGCAAACATGACCCCAATTCCAACCACTTGGGCTCATAGCCATACAGACTGAACTGCTCTGCAGTACTCTCAAACTTATAAGTCAGGCTGGAGACAGCAGGAGAGCCTCAGGCTCAATGCACACGGGCAGCCTGAAAACCACACAAGACGGGCCTTTGGTTAGATGCCTTTTAGAGGTAAAAACGAAGACCTTCCAAACACAGCCTCTGATGAGAAATCTGAAGACTGAGCCTAGAACTTGGGGAAAGGGCCTGACGTTGTGACATCCAAGTCTGCTCAGTACACAGCTCAGGTGGAGGAGAACTGGGTCCGAGAAGGCAATGGCACCCCACTCCAGTACTCTTTCCTGGAAAATCCCATGGACGGAGGGGCCTGGTGGGCTGCAGTCCATGGGGTCGCTAGGAGTCAGACACGATGAAAGCAACTTAGCAGCAGCAGGAAGTCCCAACAGCACAATGGAACAATCTATTCCTTGAACTCCCACAAACTCTGAGCTCTAACCCGCAACCTATATATGTTCAAACTGAGAAATCACACTCTATTGAGCAGAAATCCATTTTAAAAGTGTGTGTTTGCTGCTCAGCTGTGTCCGACTCTTTGCGATCCTAAGGACTGTAGCTTGCCAGGCTACTCTGTCCATGGGATTCTCCAGGCAAGAATACTAGAGTGGGTTGCCATTCCCTCCTGCAGGGGATCTACCTGACGGAGGGATTGAACTTGGGTCTCCTGTATTGCAGGCACATTCTTCACTGTCTGAGCCACCAGGGAAGCCCATAAAATGTTAAATAGATTATGCAGTAACAAGCATACTTTCACATAGTAGAATGAAATGAAGAAACACTTACTTCTTTGTCAGTTTTTAACAAACTCTCACTCCCAGCCACTGAAGGGGTACCTAAGGCCTGTCCGAGAGGATGAACCACTGCATTTGCCACCTCTCGCCCAACGCTCTCTGGATAGCTGTGCAGCACACTGGTGTGGCCCTGATCATTCTGAATCACCAAATGCAGCGACCTCCACTCAGAGTACATCGTGCCGCTAAAGGACTATCCAAATGGCACCTGAAAAGACAAAAGAGAATTCCACGTCAGATTATATTGCTGGAAGCTAATAAAAATAAGTAAAATACATATTTACCCTACATAGCACAATAAAGCAGCTGCCTTGAGATGACTGAGGGAAAAAACAAACAAAACACCTAAATGTTTTGAGGATGTTCTCAATAGCTTCTTGGTGAGATCAGATAGGAAAGACAGACCCTGGGAAGCAGCTGTCTGAGCACCTCTCCAAAAGAGCCTTCAGAAGCCCAGAGGAGAGCTGGGGCAGATGGCTGCAGTGCAAGGTGATGAAATAATCAGATCTGGGGCACTCACAGCATGAGGGAACCTTCCTCATTCCATGTTCCAGAATGGAAAAAGATGGAAGAAGGGTACACTCCAAGTAGAAAAGGGAGATAAAGGAAAGGGTTTACTCCAAGCCCCAGATTTTTCAGTCAACAGTTTTCAAGTACCTATTATATGCTAGAAACAGACCCCTGCAATTTCCACTGCCCTTAAATCAGACATAAAATTCTTTGAGAACATTTCATTCTCTACAGCAGTGGCATACCCTCTTCTGGTAATGCAACACCTGGAACTCAGTAACCTTCAGAAAATCTATTAAGACTTGTCACTTATTGAGCATATATTACCTACTACTCATGAAAGCATCACAACTCTGTGAAAATTAAGTCACATTATCCCTATTTCACAGATGAAAAAACTGAGGCATAGAGAGGTGTGCTGCTTCTCTGAGGCTTAAGAACTACAACATGATAGAGCTGGGTTTTGAGTCCCATCTGTTGCGCTCCATGGACCATGCTCTTAACTGGAGCATGTACTGCCCCTCTCTAGCCTATAGATTTTCCATGACATAGACTGCTTTTCCCAATGCTGTACATTCTCTATGAAACGATATCTAAGTCTACTACACAAATAAAAAATTCTAGCCACAGAAAATGTTATTTATATGATTACAATGTAAATATTATAATCACAAATGCCATATTCATGAAGCAAATCAAGGATGATTGGTCCTTTCCAAATCATTTCTGTAAACTTTCATTTTCTACTTGCTCTGAAATCTGTTGGCCCAACCAGCAGAGTTTAAGGGTACACTTAAACTTTAAAAAGTTCCCTCCCTTAAGCTAGTTTTTCTTCAAATGGGTAGCTTTGTTTAATTTTATCTTAGAAAACCTCATTCCGGGTCAACAAGTACCAGTGTTTTTCAAGAGGATATGGCCTGCCTCTGGACAAGAGTCCCTGAAAACACAAAGGCAGAAGGGGTGAATCGGCATCAAACGAGGTACCTACAATGTGAAGGATGGGTGGATGTGAGACCCTATTAAAGTTGCCTCAGTCTCCTTAGGATTTAAAAGGAACCCCCGACAAGGGTATCCTGGTGTCCCCCCACCCCCCCGGCTGCCCTAAAACAACTCTCTCAAAACTGGAAAGGAAAAAAGGGGAAACTCTGATAGGGTGCCATTCCCATCAGAGGATAACTTATACCCACACATTTTTTCTCATTTTTTAAAATAAGCATATATACACACAAACACATATACATACAGTACACAGAATAATATATATACACTCTATAATCTCTTACCTAAATGCACAGGAACATTATACTAGAGGGTTCTTTGTTTCAGTGTGATTTTTCACCCTTTTCGTTTGTTTGCCTTCATTCCCTATCCAAGTAATTCACTTCCTAGAATAGATAATCCATTTAAACAACCTAACACTTCCTCTTGTATTTTTTTGCTCAATCATATTAAAATAATTTATATACATGCAAAGCTAGGAACTATATACTTTTTCCTATTCACCAGTACTGTACAAATATACTTCTAATAGCAGATTTTTTTCATGGCTATGTACTATTCCATGATATGGCATAATTTATTCAACCAATCTTCTAATAATGTTTTTTTCAGGGGAAAAAAACTAATATACTTACTTAATTTCCCATTTTTTTGGTAATAAATATAATACTCCTAATATGTTTACTTCATTTCCCACTTTTTTCTCACTAGGAAATAATAATGCAAGAAATAGGCTTGCTTATATATCCTTAATCAGTGGCCTTTAAATTTCTACAAGAGAAACTACTGGATCAAAGAGTATATGTATTTTTAACGTTAACAGATCTTGCCAGAGCACTTCCCCAAAAGCTGTAATAACTCCCATTCACATTAGGAATGGATGAGAGCTTTTCCATCTTCTCACTCTCAATCTTTTGCCAAGAATCAGATTTACTTATGTATTTATTTATTTGCCAGTTTGGAGGTATGAAATGAAATTTCACTATTCTAGCCAAATATATTTTTATTTTACACCTTCTTGTTTTGAGTCTGCCTTAAATGATTTCTCCCTCCTATCCTCCATATCAGTGCTTTCCAAAATGTGGGTCATAAAATAAATGTAATAGATAATACTTTTTAATTATATGGAATAGAATATACAATAAAGGCACCATACACAGTAAAGGTAAGCAAACTTCTGCGAAATCTTGTTTCATTTTTTATATATGCGTATGTTCTGGGTCACAATATAAAATACATAAAATATTTATTGTGGGTCTAGGTCCAAAAGTTTAAAAACAGAACCCTAAAATGTATATGCAGTCTACTAGATTTCCAAGAAAGATAATTTAGTCCTCACATTTAAGTTTTTGCCATCTGGAATTTACTTCTATATGTGTTACAGGAAAGACTCAATTTTATTTCCTTTAAGATGTATAGTCAGTTGTGTCAACATCATCTATTAAAAAAACATCCTTGGGACTTCTCTGGTGGTCCAGTGGTTAAGAATCCACCTTGAAATGCAGGGACATGGGTTTGATCCCTGGTAGGGGACACGACTGAGCAACTTCACGTTTACTTTTCACTTTCATGCACTGGAGAAGGAAATGGCAACCCACTCCAGTGTTCTTGCTTGGAGAATCCCAGGGACGGCTGAGCCTGGTGGGCTGCTGTCTATGGGGTTGCAGAGTCGGACCCAACTGAAGCGACTTAGCAGCAGCAGCAGGAGCACCCCACTCCAGTACTCTTGCCTGGAAAATCCCATGGACAGAGGAGCCTGGTAGGCTGCAGTCCATGAAGTCGCTAAGAGTCGGACACGACTGGGCGACTTCACTTTCACTTTTCACTTTCATGCATTGGAGAAGGAAATGGCAACCCACTCCAGTGTTCTTTCCTGGAGAATCCCAGGGATAGAGGAGCCTGGTGGGAGGCCGTCTATGGGGTCGCACAGAATCGGACACGACTGAAGTGACTTAGCAGCAGCAGCAGCAAGGGAACTAAGATCTCACATGGAGTGGAACAACTAAGCCCCTACACTACAACTACTGAGCTCACATGCTCTGCAATCTGAGCATACAACTAGAGAGCTCGCATGTTGCAGTTACTGAGCCCACACACCACAACTAGAGTCCATGCATCGCAACAAAAGACCCTGAATGACGCAACTAAGACCTGATATAGTCAAATACATTTTTTTAAAAAATCACACCCTTTCCTACTTACCTGAAATATTTGTCATATATTAAATTTCCATTTATGCAGAAATTTACAAACCTGTTCTGTTCAACTATTTGTCTACCCCTATGCTCATGTTATAATTATTTAAATTCAGTGGCTTTATACAATGTTTTAGTATCTAGAAAGGAAGCTCCCTTTACCTTGACTGTTTTCTTTCCGAAACTTTCTTAGCTATTCTCAGGCATTTACTCTTTTATATAAAATTTAAGATGATTTTATCCAAATAAAGGAAACAACTTTGCTGAAATTCTAATTGAAACTGCTTATCCACCTTCCCAGTTTCATCTTCTACTGCCACTTTCCCATCCCATCCTCCAAGCAATGGCCCCAAGAACTACTGATGATTGCTCACAAAGTTTTTTCACACCCTATTATTACAACTCATGCTGTTCCCCACCTCAGTGCACCTTATGAAGTCTCTACCCTTCAAGGCACAGCTCTTTGGGAAAACTTTTTTTTTTTTTTAATCCTCCAATCACCCTATTACAGGCTATCCATTTTAAGTGTCAGGTTAGGTTATTCATTAGCTTTGTAAAGATATCTTTTACCACAAGGTGTCAGCCTTTTTTGAGGGGAAACCTCACTTCCTGAATCTTTGAGAAGTCCTTGGCACACCGCTGCTGCTGCTAAGTCACTTCAGTCGTGTCCAACTCTGTGTGACCCCATAGATAGCAGCCCACCAGGCTCCCCGTCCCTGGGATTCTCCAGGCAAGAACACTGGAGTGGGTTGCCATTTCCTTCTCCAATGCATGAAAGTGAAAAGTCAAAGGGAATTCACTCAGTCGTGTCCGACTCTTCGCGACTCCATGGACCACAGCCTACCAGCCTTCTCTGTCCATGGGATTTTCCAGGCAGGAGTACTGGAGTGGGGTGCCATCGCCTTTTCCTTGGCACACAGTGCATACTGAATGTTTTAGAATACCAAGGTTTACCAATGGAGAAAAGGAAGATGTTAGAAGCTGTTCCCTTTATGCCACTGAAGGAAGTCCAAACAAAAAACTGAAAAAGTCCATTCGATTTAAGGTACTTATTAGTTAAAAAAAAAAGTAGTTGGAAGGTTTTCAAATATTTAAGGAATATTTAAGTAATATTTAGTGTCCATTCCAGGCAATACATTATTGGAGGTGGAAACGTGTTTTAAGGGAAAAAAAAGACAAGTTAGGTCTCAAACTCCACTGTACACATAAGAATAGCCCCACTACTTTACAATGCAGATTCCAAAACTCCATCCCTAAAAAGCTTAATTCTGTAGGTCTGGGTTAGGGCCTGGGAATTTGCTTTTAAGAAACAGCTACCACCCTTCTCAATTCTGAAGTACAGACAGGAGTATCTTTCTTGAAAAAACACTCTGGAAGACCAGTCAAAACAGGACTAATAGCTCTTAAATTTTTCTTAAAATTTTAAGTTTTTAAATATAAGAGATTTTTAATTCTTCAAATCTATTAATGTTTAAATGATTACATGGAAGAAAATGAAATAAATACTTAAAAATGCTTATCACATTTCAAGAAACATGTAAGGTAGAAGGGAATAGAAAAGATACAATGAAAAGGTTGAATTAAAATATTTAAATGCATGTAGTATCAATAGAAAAATACAGATGCTAACTTTCAATAAAATGCATAAAAGACAAAAACATTAAGACAAAGATATACATTGTAATTACAACTGTCCCTTGGTATCCACGGGGTACTGGTTCGAGGACCCTCCGACAATATTAAAATCACAAATGACCAGGTCTCTTACATAAAGTAACTACATATAATCTATGCACATCCTCCCATATACTATAACTTATCTCCAGATTATTTATAATAAATACCTCATACAGTGAAAATACTATGTAAATAGTTGTAAATACAAGAGAAATGCCATATAAAAAGCTGCCTGCACATGGTAAATTCAAGTTTTTCTTTCTGGAACTTTCTGAAAATTTTTTTTCTAAATATTTTGAATTTATGGTTGGCTGAATCTGCAGATTCAGGACCACCAACAGAGGGCCAACTGCACCGGCAAGTTAAATAAAACTATGAAGAGAAAATAAACATTGGAAACAAATAAGAAAATCAAAAAGTAAAGCAACTAAAGGTATCTTTTTGTACCTATTAAACTAGCAAAATGTGTGATAAAACCACACTCTGATTTAGGAGGTAAGGCCAATGGGACACATTTCAAGGGTTTAAGGGAAAGATTTTCAATTAAAAAAATGACTACCTTCCCCCACCCCCGGAGGGTATCTGGGAAACATTAAGTGCACTTCTGGGTAACATTATGATCAGGGCATGCTACTGGTTATTTACGGACAGATCCAGGTTATTTATGGGCAGGTCTTCTTATAATACAGAAGACAGTCCTGCACAATGAATAATTATGCTACAATTATGCTACATTTTACCTGATTTTCTAATGTCTTCCAGAAAATCATTGTGTTTTCAATTGTCTAAGCCTAAAAATCTAACTTTTACTCATATATACAAAATATTTTGTAGTGTTTTAATATACATCAGATTTTCCAGTAATGCAATTAGCCCTGAAAACTGAGGGAAAATTCCACTTTTTCATGTTCAGAACTTTACTATACCAAGAACTGTTCACTATTTCAGAACAATCACATCACCAAAGGCCATAGCATTTGTGGTATCTGAGTTGCTAATACCACACACTGCTTTCAGGAATACAATCACAAGAATTCCGTATGTACTTAGCCCTTATTTCAAAATGTCAAATATGAGGTGCCATATTACTGTCTTACTTCTCAATTTATAAGCAGACACAAGCACCTGACTACTTTATATGTCCTCTAGTATAGCTGGACCTGAGCATTCTTACCAAAATACCAATTTTATTGGAAGGATAGCAATTCATGGTTTTAATTTGTTACTGTTAGTTTCACAGATTTTTTTTTTTTTTAATTTCTGTGTTGTTAGGTTATATATATTATGCATTAATTTCAACACAGTGAAGCAGTCATTACCAAATATTAGCTCTGGGAAGGATGAAAACCTCCAGTCTAGGAAACTAAACACAGTAAATTGTGAAGCAGGTAGGGTGGGCACTGTGGCTAACTAGAGAATTAAAGCTCTCTTTAATGGCACAGTCACTACTCAGCCTTAACCAACTATTACCCTTAAAAAACTCAGACCCAACTTTTCAAGAGACACAGAGAAAATTTGAACTTCTCTGTAAAGTCTACTCTTTAAATGTTTTCAGCTGACTCAAGTTTAAAAAGCAAAACAAAACAGGATGCACGCTAAAAAGAACCTGTGGGTCAATTTATGACTGATCAAAGATAAAAGCTTATGCTAGTTTTGATAACCAAATGAGCATGATTCTTGTGGAAGGAAGGTAGGGAGGCGTACATTATGAATGAGCCATTGCCGCCCTGGAAGTTATCCTAACCCATCTCTGCCCCAGGGTCTGGGGTTATAATCTATCTGTGGAGGTCCTATAACATCATTTTGTCTCATGTTTGCTGCCATTAGGGGAGGAAAAAAGATCAGGGTCGAGTGTAACGTGGCAGATTTGGCAGGGTAAGTCCTGATGGGCTCAGTTTTGTCAGTGGTCAGCCTACTCTCAAACACACAAAGAAGAACCTCCTCTTGCTGGACAGCTCAGGCTGTCCAAACATCAAACCCAGAGATTTCAGAGAACAACAGTTTTAGAAACCAGAAGTGCTCCATAGTCGAGGGCCTCCTGGACAGGGATGTTCATATCAGCATCAACCTCTCAGGAGTTAAAAATCCTGTTGGGCCTTGACTGCCTAGTTCACTCACCATGGAACCGTTTCTAGTTCTATCCTGTCATTAAATGGACATATTTGTAAGGCACCTCTGGCTGATGCCAATTTTCTAACCATTCACCCAAGAACAGCACGAATGCTTTGCCAATACATAGTAGGAGACATAGTAATACCAGGTGCTTTGATGCAGTAATATTAATATATCTTAATTTATCCTCATGAAACAATTCAATAGAGAAATGCACTAGACATTCACTGTTGTATTGCACCTAAGATGGGGAAGTGAGCATAATTTAACTGTCCATCAATAATGGAATACCTTTATAATTAGGGCACATTAACTCTATATACTATAATGTAACCATTAAACATAGAGATGAGAAGCATGAAAACAAACAGGAGACTGGTTAAAAGCCAGGACTCTGGGAACTAAGCTTCTTATATTCAAACCCAGCTCCACCACTTGCAAGCTAAGAAATCTTACAAAAGTAACTCTACCTCTGCATCTGAGCACCTTCATCTGTAAAATGTGAATGATAGTAGGATAATGGCCCACTTCAGAGTTGTGGTGATTAGAGAATCAAGACATGTAAGATGTTTGGAACATGTATGGGGGGATGTATATATCATGATTACAACTAGAAAAACATTCATGACTAAAAATTAGATGGATCACAGAAAAAATATGAGTAGTTTTAGCTGCATAGAACTGCTGTACAGTTTGATGATGAATAAGTTCTTATTAATAGCATGAATGTGTGCTAAGTCACTTCAGTCATGTCTAACTCTTTGTGACCCTATGGACTGTAGTCTGCCAGGCTCCTCTGTCCATGGGATTTCCCAGGCAAGAAAACTGGAGTGAGTTGTCATGCCCTCCTCCAGGGGACCTTCCTCACCCAGGGATCAAACCCATGGTCTCTTGCATCTCCTGCATTGGCAGGTAGGTTCTTTACCACTAGTGCCAATCCTGGGAAGCCCCTAATTAATAGCTCTTCATGTCATAAAGGCAGAGAACCGAAGAACTGATGCTTTCAAACAGTGGTACTGGAGAAGACTCTTCAAAGTCCCTTGGACAGCAAGGCAATCAAACCAGTCAATCCTAAAGGAAGGAAATCAATTCTGAATACTTATTGGAAGGACTGATGCTGAAGCTGAAGCTCCAATCCTTTGGCCACCTGATGCAAAGAGCTGACTCACTGGAAAAGACCCTGATGCTAGGAAAGACTGGAGGCAGAAGAGGGCGACAGAGGATGAGATGGTTGGATGGCATCAATGATTCAATGGACATGAACTTGGGCAAACTCCATGAGATGGTGAGGGACAGAGAGGCCTGGTGTGCTGCAGTCCATGGGGTGGCGGAGTCAGATATGACTTGGTGACTGAACAACATGTCAAAGAACTGCTAAGTATATATGGGTAGACTTCACCATACATACAAATATTCAGACACTAGCATCAAGTTGATTTATTCAATAGACAGTTATTAACCATCTATTCCAGTCCATTCTAAATGAGATCAGTCCTGGGTGTTCTTTGGAAGGAATGATGCTAAAGCTGAAACTCCAATACTTTGGCCACCTCATGCAAAGAGTTGACTCACTGGAAAAGACTCTGATGCTGGGAGGGATTAGGGGCAGGAGGAGAAGGGGACGACAGGGAATGAGATGGCTGGATGGCATCACCGACTTGGACATGGACATGAGTTTGAGTGAACTCCAGGAGTTGGTGATGGCCAGTGAGGCCTGGAGTGCTGCAGTCCGTGGGGTTGCAAAGAGTAGGACACGACTGAGCAACTGAACTGAACTACCTATTATGTACAATGCAGTAAATCAGGAAGGAAACAGATTATAGGACTTGGTTACTATTTCAATAAGTTTATAGTCTAACTGAGGCTAAAAAAATACATAAATAAGTTTAAAAATTCAAGTTCTGAACATCTTAAAGAAAAAAAGAACCACTATAGGCAAGATATTATCTAAGTTTAGAGGACAAAAGACTTTTGGATGAAAGAAAGGCTGAACTGGAAAACAAAAGGATACAATCAGGGAAGACTATAGTATTTAGGGCATATGAATTGGGTACTAAAGGAGATTATAAATTTTAACAGAGATAAGAAAATGGAGTGGATAAGAGAATACAAGGGGCAGCTAGTATATAAAAGGAAGGACACTTATGGAAGGACACTTCCATAAGTTTATTATTATAATGATAATTAATAATTATGAAAGCCTGTGAATACTAGGACTGGAGATCTGAAATTAACATAGTAAAAACTGGGGGCAGAGATGAGAAAAAGGTTAACTTTATCACAGGAATAACACAACAGGAACTGAATTCTTATTAAGGAAATTTGATGGAAGTGTCCAACACAGGCTGAGAGGACAGCAGAAAAGCAGGCTCCAGTGTCTGACACACTGAGGAGGGGAAGGGCAGGAAGGATGGGAACATGGCTGGGAGGGTTGGGCACTGTGGTGAAACAGGAAGACATAACTGAAGTCAGATGGTTGAGAGTTTTGACTGCTGTGTTAAGGATCTTATGAGTCTCCTTCCCAGCTATCAGGGCTGTTGGCTATCAATCTGAGCTGCTAACAGTGAAGTCTCCACTTTCAACACTCCAGAAGTAAATGTGGTATTGAATTGAAAGTCACTCAGTCGTGTCCAACTCTTTGCGACCCCATGGAGTATACAGTCTACAGAATTCTCCAGGCCAGAATACTTGAGCGGGTAGCTGTTCCCTTCTCAAAGGGATCTTTTCAACCCAGGGATTGAACTCAGGTCTCCTGCATTGCAGGCAGATTCTTTACCAGCTGAAGAATAAGGGAAGCCCAAGAATATTGGAGTGGGTAGCCTATCCCTTCTCCAATGGATCTTCCCAACCCAGAAACTGAACCAGGGTCTCCTGCATTGCAGGTGGATTTTTTACCAGATAGGAGGAAGGCAAAAATGACAGTGCTCCCCTAAAGATCACTTAATATCCTTCCCAACTCTACACATTTCCACTTTCTAGGTAATCTCTGGATGTTTCTAATGTCAGGTCATTATGTGCTAGGTAACAGCTTATGGCTTCTAAGTACTACCACAGAGTAACATGAAGGTCTGGTCTAATTGACAAATTACCAAAATGATCAATATGGTGGTAGACACACTAAGACCACAGTCTGGCATTAATTACATCAATTGACTTAGCCAATATTTATTACATGCCTTCTATACACCAAGCACAGGAAATATCATAATGAATAAACATCATTCTTGTTCCTAAGGAGTTTCAAATCTAATTACAGAAAACAATTTTTCTTAACTTTGTAAAATACATTCATACATCAGTTATTTCATCGAACAAACATTTATTAAACACCTGTTATGTGTCAGATATTGCCCTAACATGTAGGGACAACGGCTGGCCAAGAAAAAGTTTCATAGTGAAGAAGAGAAACCCATGATGAATAAATCCATGATACAGTAGCATTCAACGTGACAACTGAGGTGATGATTTATGAAGGGAACATCTTACAACAAAAAAAACTACTACAGATCCTGCTGGATAACAATGCAGCTGACACAATTGACCATTTTCAAAAAGTTCTCATGTTACTTCACTTTAGTTCCATAACAAGCCTAACAAGTTAAGGAAGACAGATGTCACTAGCCACTACGACTTGGTCACGGTCACATCAAGCAACAGGTGAGCTGGGATAAGAAATTCCACCTCTTGCCGCGAAGTCCAATGCTCCTTCTTTTGTTCAGACTCCGCACCTCACCATATGACCTTGGACAAGTCACTTGGCATTTCTTTGTCATAGTTTCCTCACCTGTAAAACAGGGAGAACACCTGCAGTACCTAGCTACAGTGACTTGGGAGAAGGATCAAACAAAGCAATGTCAGTCAACATACTCTGAGTAGTACAAGTTCAAGATAGACACTATCAGGCATGCTTTGTTTCTCTAAGGAAAAATAGGGTACAGGGTGCCAAAACACTGGATAAATGAACTGAGTAAATAAACGCTGGATTTTAAGGCACATACATGTGTTCAAGGTCATGTAGAGAACTTTTGTAACTAACAAAGACAAACAGAACATATTTCCTATTTCTGTTGTAGTCCTATTGACCCCCATGGCAAATATCAATCAACCTTGGCCAAAAAGGAATGTATTCACCTGTGCACCAGATTCTAACTGTTAAGGATCCTATAAAATGCCTGAATTACAAGAAAGAGACAAGTTCTCCCTGCATTCCTTCTAAGGGAGGGGGTCCGGATTGGGAACTCAGGTACATTTATGGCTGATTTATGTCAATGAATGGCAAAATGAGTACAGTATTGTAAAGCAAAACAAACTAAAAAATAAAAATTTAAAAAAAAAAAGAAAAGAAAGTAATCTTTCACTTTGCTCTATTCCACTGTCTTAAAATTTCCTCTTTTAAGGAGCTGTTACTTGATTAAAACAGTGTTAAAGATAAAAAAAAAAAAAAAGTGAAAACAGGTAGTTTTTGCTAGCCTACCCCCCTCAATACTCTGCCTGTCCCCACCACCACCACAGTGCTCATGCTCATCTTTTACGCCTCACATTTGCTCTAATACAGTAACCATAACTACATGATGTTACTTAAATTTGAATTAAATTACAAATTCAGTTCAGTTGCACTAGTTACATTTCACNACTCTGCCTGTCCCCACCACCACCACAGTGCTCATGCTCATCTTTTACGCCTCACATTTGCTCTAATACAGTAACCATAACTACATGATGTTACTTAAATTTGAATTAAATTACAAATTCAGTTCAGTTGCACTAGTTACATTTCACATATCACATGTGGCTAATGGCTACCATATTGACAGTGCAGATATAGAACAGTTCCAGAAATTTCTATTTGGCAAAGCTGCCTTAGATACTACACTTTTATTACAACCCTTTTCAGACTATAGATTCCTGAAGGAAAGGAGCTGTGTCTTATTTATCATAACATCCCCAATTTATACAGCAAAGTACATGTCATATGATGAAAAGCACTCACTATTCATCTAACTTAGTATCTCAAACATAGCACACTACTCTGTCCACTTCCCCCATCCCCAACACACACACATACACAAAACAAGAAATCTTCTCATGAGAGGTGTGAGGGTGGAAGGAAATGCTGTGTCCAGAGCAAGGAGACCTGCATTCTAGCCTTGGATGTGCTATAGCCAACCATGCAGTCCTGAGCAAGTTACCTGCTTTCTTCATCTATAAAAACTTAGACTTAAACTCCATGTACCTTAATTCTAAAACTCTTAATCAGCTTGCACCGAAGAAAATAATGTATTCTATCTGAAAGAGACCTGAAAGGTCTTTACAGATGTCAGGCAACACATCTACTAACACCAATGGGTACCTCATATTTAAAAGAATCATTTCTAGTCCTCAGGCTCTCATGATTAGTCTACTTTTGGTCTTTAACTGAGTCTGTGCAGTTTTTCACCTTTTCTTGGGGATCAACTAGAGACTTAAACCTTAGGCTTAAAGATTGAGTTTCTTCCATGTGCTGAGGCCAGAATGGGATACTCTGCCATATCTGATCAGAGAAACAAGGGCAAGTTTCTTGAGTATCTGAATTTAACATAAATTATTCCATCAGTTTCTACATTAGCCTTAGCCTAAAATTTGAGAAAATAATACAAAACTGAACCAAGAAAATCTTTCTATAATAAACTGTATAATGTAAAGAGTGCCATTACATGAAATGTGCTTTTTATTCAGTCCATATACTTCACTATATTTAACTGCAATAAAAAAATCTTTATTGTCAAAAAACCTCTTCATAATTACCTTCACACACATATTCACTTTTATAAACCTTACATGGTTTTAAGACTAGCCAAGAACAAATATAATCTGAATTACCAGCCTGCCTTCCTTTATAATTTGTAAGTATGTTGGACAATAGCAGTTCAGGCATTCTGTAATAAATATATACTAACTTTATCAATTCTTCTGACATTAAGGTTTTAATCTTTGTTAAGTATTTCTTAAATTCTCCCTCCCAGTAATAGGATGAACTACCAACTGCACTTCCATCTATTAGTATTTACCAAGTGCCAACAAGATAGTAACATTTTAAAGTATTAAGTTGCTCAGTGGTGCCCAACTCTTTGTGAACCCATGGGATGTAGCCTGCCAGAATCCTCTATCCATGGGATTTCCCAGGCAAGAATACTAGAGTGGGTAGCTATTCCCTTCTCCAGGGGATCTTCTCGACCCAGGGATCGAACCCGGGTCTCCTGCACTGCAGGTGGCTCTTTACCCTCTGAGCCACCAAGGAAGCCCAATTACACTGAGTGGATGATAACTAAACACTACTTTGGACACCATAGTGTTCAGTAGGGAACACAGACAAAGGTCTAAGAGCAATAAAAAGGTTTCCACTACAGAACTGACTGTATCTGCTTGTGATAAAACTAGATATTAAAAATCAACCAATGTTGACTGCACATAGTCCTGTTGAGTGTGTCACTAAATGCTAAGTGTGCAACTTAGTGCAATTCGAGTGCTAAGAATGCAAAGTGTTTATTCAACTTGGGGAAAATAATTAACCTAACTATTTTCAAGCAAAAAAGAGCAAAACTCTGTAGACTAAGAACTACCAAACACCTTTTGCAAAAATGGAAATAGGGAAGGATCTGTTTGCCGCATGCAATATGTGGCATAAAAGGGACACAAACATTCCATTCAGTAAAAACCTTTGTTGAGTCTGTATGCCAAAGCACTGGGAGGAATACAGAGATGAGAAAAGATGGTTCAAGTCGCTCACAGTCTTAGCAGAAGAAAGAGAAATATGGCACAGAAAGATCACTGGTGAATTTCATTAGGATCATGCTAAGGAACAGATAGGAAAGACCCAAGGTTGTTGGGAGCGAGGGGTTGGGAGGGAAGGGTCACAGAGAGACATCCTGAAGGTTAAAAACTCTGGGAGTTATGCAGCCAAAGACAGGAAGAAAAGGCTCCGTGCACGTGTGTAAGAAAGAGCAGAAGTGTGTGTGTTTGGGTGGCGCAGGAAGAAACCAAAGAGAACAGTCCAGGCAAAGAACAACATATGCAAACAAGACCCTGAGATCAGAGACACTATATCCATGAGTACTGTGTATCTAGGAAAATTGCAAGGCAACAGTTTCACATGAGATGCACACACTTTACAAGGTCCCGCTGACTCGGAAATCCTGCAGAGAAAGTTACTTTGCACCCCCAGTAGGCTTTCACAAGGTGCAATGAGCCTAATGAAAAGATTATCTGCGGGTGGGACCAGAGTTTAAAAAAACAAAGTCCCATAAGATTCTCCTACACACTTAAACTGGACACTGAAACGTTTTCTTGAGATGCAAAATTATCTAGCAGTTCACAAACTTTGCTGCACAATGAATTCATGGGGGAGATCTTTGAGAAATACTGTCTGGCGTCGTCCTCGCAGCCCGCCCCCCAGCTCCCCTCCCAGACGCGCTGATTCAATTGGCCTGGCTCTGTTACCTGTGCATCAGAAATCTTTAAAAGATGTTCCAGGTCATTTTTACGTGCAGCGAAGTTGGAGAGCCACTGACCTAATAGTTAAGAACTTGGATCTGGAGTCAAATTTACCAGCTCTGTGACCTTGGGCATAGACGTCACCTAACCATTAAGGGCCTCAGTTGCCTGATCAGGAAGATGGGGATAATCATCTTCCCTTACCGGGTTGTTGTGAAGTTGGATAGGGTGAACGTAATGGCCTGGCACAACGCCCGGCGTATAGTAAGCGTTAAACAAGGGTTAGTTGTTCATCTTCATTATTAACTCTTCCTCTGCTAGAGTCACCGTGCAATGGGCAGCATAGTTCCCACTGGGCGGCAGCCACTCGACCAACCTTGCTGCTGGACCAGATTCTTCGCCGGAGTTGTCTAGCTCCGCTCCAGACCCGCCCCCTCCCCCAGGCTGCCAGGAAAGAGCTTCTCCCGGCCAGGGCAGCTCTCAAGGACCACCTAGGGTTTGAGGAGACCCGACAGAGGCCACCGACTCCAGGGCCAAGCTCCCCCGGACCCCGTGGGCCCCCTCCCCCAAAATGAGATGCGCTTCCGAAGGCCGGGCCCTTAGAGCCTCCGGGGCCAAGAAACAAGGCTTAGCCATCCTTGGAGCAGCCCGAGGGGAGAAGAGGGGAGGGTCTGGCCGAGACCTGGAGGCCCGCCCGGTTACCTGAGGCGACGGGCGGGGCCCGCATCGCTGGGGTGGGCGCCGCCGCCGGCCGCACTCGGCCTTCCGCCTCACGCCACCCGCGCCATAGGACCGGCGCTTTCGCTGCCCTGGACGGCTGTCCTCAGGCGGTCGTTCTGTCCACCCGTCAGCGACTCTCCAACGGCGCCTGGAGACGACGAAGGCCAGTCGGGCCGGCCGGCTGGGATCTGCTCAGGCAACTTCCGACTGCCAGGGGCGGCAGCGTCAAATAACTCCCCGAGCCGACTGGGCCACTGCGCGTGCGCAGCTCGCCTGATCAGAGACTTGTGCGGGTCCCAGACGGAGGCGTCAAATAATTCCCAAGACACGGAGCCGGAAGCTGCGCGTGCGCAGCTATCCCAGATCGCCGCGCGCGGGACATAGTCCCTCCTTCTTTTCCGGATCTAGAAGAGCAGGAGTGGAGTGACGGATACTCTTATCTCATCGCAATACAGGCGTGGAGGCGGTCCACCTGCGTCCGTACGAATCAGTCGGAACTCTGCCTGTTTTTGATGCGAACGAAGTAAGGTTTTCTCTGCAAGTTTCTAGCTCCTACTCAGGTTCCAGGAATTTCTCACGTCCCACCATTACTGCACCCTTCTTTTAAAATGTGGCCTTTACTCCCCGCCCCCTTATAGCATTATGAGCAATGCACAATTCCAGGCCACATGTGAGCTACCAAGATGAATCAGACATCAACTTCAGAGCCTGTCATTAAGGATCTGAGTCTGATAAAGGCAATAAGACGTTATTAATAGTAGTAATAATAGCAAGAGATACCAGTTTGAGCACCTACAATGCACCACACGTTTCGTAAACAGTGCCACTTCCAATCGTTTGGTTTCGGCTTCAATGAAGAAAATGATAAATGTCATTAGAGAGATACAGCTTAAGTGCCTTGGGGGTGTAGAAGAGGAAACTTGGGCTGAGAGAGAAAAGGAGGGAGAACCTGGCCTTGAGATTGTCCTTGATATTCAGAGAGGAAGGGATCAGGGTAATAGCGCTGCAGTCACTATCTGCAAAGAGCAGAATGGAGCATGGAAGATGCTGCCTCCTCCTCCTTACCCTCAGAAGAGACCATGGAGCAAAGAGTGACAAAGGAAGTGGTATCCTCATGGAAAGAAAAGAGAAGTGTTTAAGATTTTGTACACACACGAAAGTAGCTAGAAGAGAGCAAAATCTAGGTCACTTTGTGGATCATAGCTATACATTTCAATTAAACACCGTGTGGCAAATGTTATGAGAGGCTGTCAGTATTTATTTATTCCAACCACTTAAACTTGCTTTTCTAAACTACAGAGGCTGGAAAGCAAAGCACACAGTTCCCAACTTCCTTTGCAGTTGAGAGTGGCAGTAAGACAAAGTTCTGGCCAATATGATATAGGTAGAAGACTCAAGGGAGAGCTTCCTTTTCAGAATAAAAAGGAACTCTTTGGAGAAGTTTGTGAGCTTCACCCTTCCCCTAATTCGTGCTTGGAACTGAGGCACAACACCTGGAGGTACAGCAGTCATATTGGCACCATGAGGAGGATTGTGCTAGGGAATGTGAAACAAGAACCAAAGAAGCCTGGTTTAGGACATACTCAAGCAGCTGTACAAACCCTGGACTGCCTTCCTGTTTTATGGGGGAATTGGTGGGGGACCGGGGGAGATTCTTTAGATCACAGTTTTTTTTAGTTGTTACTTTCAATCAGACTCATTCCTAACATAAAAAATAAGGAACTCCTGTAATATAACAGACAGGTAAGGGCTAATAATGGAGGTGACAAATTAGAAGAGTGATGGATGATAGAAACTGGGAAAATGACAGACATAGAGGACTGGGAACCTGTCAGAGCTTTTAGGGAGATGATGAAAATAATCTGTCTCCTACCTGATGACTTTAATTCATTCCTGCAAATTCTGCCTCTAAGTGAAAAGCTGATAAATGAAAAAAATTATATTTCCATTAATTTTGATGGGAAAAAATAAGTTTAATTCCAACTCGAGACACCTAAATATTTTAAACAAAAAATATAGCAATGAAACAGTGCAAACAAAAATCATAAGCAATAAATAATCTTAAGACTATGACTTCTACATAAAATGTAAGGTGTAAGGACTAATACACTGACCAAGAAGATAAAATTTAATATTAGGTAGGGGCAGGGGAGGTGGAGGAAAGATGCACGTGAGTCATTCTTTAAAGGTGATATTTCTGCACCTTTTTCATTATCAGTTTCTAAGAACAAACTTTGAGGGTTTCTCTTAAACCAACAAAATTATAGCACACACAAAGCACCTTGAGGGAAAATGAAGACTAAATATCAAAACACTTTGAAACGTGGGGAAAAGTATGCATACACAATAGACTGAAGAGATGTGAAATGCTATATAGAAAAAAAATTTGGATTCTCCAAAACAGATTGGTTCTTCATCGTAAGTTCTAACTATAAAAGTAGAATAAAGTGGGGAATTATTGTCTGAAACTGAAATGGAACAGTTAAATCAACTTTTCTGGCAGACTTTTTCCTAAATTGATGACACCAATATACATAATCTATCCCCAGTACTTCTTACAATGTAACCAACATCTTCCCACTGAGAGATGGGATCTATACTCCCTCCCCTTGAGTCTGGTTGGCAGTTGTGACTGTTCTGGCCAATAGAGCAGAAGTAATGCTTTGTGACTTCTGGGGCTAGGTCATAAAGAGGATACAGCTTCCACCTGGCTTATCCTCTTTTGCAGTGCTTACTTTCAGAACCCAGTCACCATATTGGGAGGAAGCTCAGACCACAGGAAGAGAGCATATGGAGATGTTTCAGCTGACAACTTGAGAATGTTTCAGCTGACAACATCAATGGCCAGACGTGAATGAGGAAGGCTTCAGATGATTCCAGTCCCCAGGCTTCAAGCCAGCCCACCTAAAACCAAGCAGAACAAAGACAAGATAACCTCAGCCCAAACAGCAGATTCATGAGCAAAATAAATATTGTCATTGTCTCAAACCACTAAGTTTTAGGGTAAATTGTGTGGAATCATAGTAACTGGGACAGTTTTCAAGAACCATAATTGAGAAAAGTTGTTAACTGAACAGATGTATGAGAAGTATGTTGTCTGTAGCCAATTTTTTCTTTTTTCCTTTTTTCAGTTGAGCAGAACTTGCTTGGTATAGATCATGGTTGAGAAGACCCACTTCTGTTTCTCCTGAACCTAACACAATACTGGCACAGCGTTGGTGGTCTGTGAATATTTATTGGATGGATAGGTGAGTGGGTAGAAAATTCATTGGCTCAGCACTGAACCCACTTTCTTGCTGGACTGTTAAAGTCTTAATGAATAATATCCATTGGTAGTGGTAGTAACCATTATTAGACCTGGGTAAGAAGTCCCCAGGCTTCCCTGGTGGCTCAGCAGTAAAGAATCTGCCTGCAGTGCAAGAGCCATAGGAGACACAGGTTCAATCCCTGGGTTGGGAAGAGGAGGTCATGGCAACCCACTCCAGTATTTTTGCCTGGAGAATCCCCATGGACAGAGGAATCTGCAGGTCTATAATCCATAGGGTCGCAAAGAGCTGGACACGACTGAAGCAACTTAGCACAGCAAGAGGTACCCTGCCCCCAGATCCTGTGCTTCAAGCAGTACTTCATTTTGGAATGGTATTTCTCAAAATTTTCTAAGTGCCTTTCTTAGGCCAACAATGCCATCTTGGTCAGGTGCCCCACTTAGATCAGTCCCCATGAGGGACCTGTTAGCCAGAAATTTCTAACTTGAAATTTTCTAAAGCCCTCTCCAGTGCTTGGGACTGACCAGAGCCAGAAGTGTCATCCAAGCAGGACTAAGAAGTCCCAGACCACATCTATCCCCTGTGGGTCTCATTCTCCATTTCTTCTCTTTGAAAAACTCTTCGACCCTCTCTCTTACCCTCCCTCATTCCCTCACATACATGTGGGTTGACCAGATGCCCTGAGATAGATAATCCAGGACTCATGAGCCTTATAGCCAGCTGTGGTTCCAAGTGGACAGCCTGGCAAGGACCACACTCTTGGTATCTGGTGCAGTAATTTTTTCATGAATTTGTGAAAGATTGGGCTGCCAAAATGGTTTTAACATGCTGATTTTGATGATTCTCACTCACATTGAAACCAGGCTGGGTTTCAGATTCTGAGCTACCAGCAGTCCCCTGCAGATGCTTGAGCTGCAAGCATGGGCCCAGGCATTGGCTTGCACCGCTCTGTTCAGACCACACTGCCTCTCTGACCTACTGCAGCCAGAGCAGTGAAGAGAAGGGCAGTAGATGGCCTTGCCTCTGTGTGTTCTGCAGTCTCTTCCCCAGCTGGCCCCCGGCATGGTCACCTCGCTCCCTTTGGCAAAAGCAGCCACACCTGTCTCCTCTGCGGACTTCTGAGATGTTGCTCTGCAATGCCAGTGCACTCTTCCCACTGATGTCTCCGTGAAGCTTTGTATTTCCCAGTCCTGACTCGCCTCAGCAGAACACAGCTAAAGCTGTGAGAGCAGAGCTCGCAGAGGGTCTGTTAGAAGCGGCGCGATGTTTATAAGGAGGTGGCACATTCTGAAAAGAGGTAGCTCTTACTGGCGACACCTGTGACATCGGAGCAAACCTCATTACTCAGAAATTTTTGTTTCAAAAAGAGGTTAAACCTGTATTCTTGGGTGACTTTTTTCACTACTAGGAAGTTGTCTGTCTTGGATTTGGAAAGGACAGCTTCTTTTAAATGATAAATCGCTTGCTCCCAACAAAGCAATGTCTTTAGTGGATCTAAATCAAATATAACATAAACCCTGGTTTCCCTTAACACCTCTGACAGAAACCACAAGGCCAACTTACTTCACAAAGCTATGACAGGGAACACATCTCATCCCTTTTCTCTGTAAAATTGAAAAGAATCTGTTCTGTACCTCCACTTTTCGGACGGGGTAGGCTATCCAATCTCAGTGTTTTACTGTGGTTCTGATTCTGTCAGGGTTCTCCAGGCTAAAGTCCTGGCGGAGTGCCCAAGACCAGAACACTGGGGAGAAACCCTCTGAAGTCCTGTCCACACTCCTGTCCACAGTGCAGGTAAGTCTCCTGTGTGCTGAGTCACTTGTTCCCTTTACTGGAGAGATGTTCTCAATGAAGTCATTTGCAGTTATAAACTTCTCCTTACATACTGATTTAGCTGCATTCCACAAGTTTTGATATATAGTATTTTCATTATGGTTCAAGTCTAAGTGTTGTCTAAAGTTTCATGGGGTTTTTTTAAGGTATTGTTCTTTAATTTTACTTCCTTATTTGTTTCGGCTGTGCTGGGTTTTCGTGGCCACACGGCCTTTTCTCTAGCTGAGGTGCTCAGGCTTCTCACTGTGCTGGTTTCTCTAGTTATGGAGCACAGGTTCTAGGATGCATGGGCTCAGTAGTTGCGGTTCCTGGGCTCCAGAACATAGGCTCAGTAGTTGGGTAGTGCATGGGCTCAGCCACTCCACAGCGTGTGGAATCTTCCCAGACCAGGGATGGAATCCATGTCTCCTGCATTGGCAGGCAGACTCCTTACCACTCCGCCACCAGGGAAGCCCTGAAGTTTTGCTTTTGTGTCTTTATGTTGTAGTCACATAGTATAATCTATGTGATTCTGATGCATTGGTATTTGAGACTTGCTTTGCAGCAGATAACGTGGTCAATAGTTGTAAATATTCCAGATGTGTTTGAGAAAGAGATAAACTCTCTCATTGCTGAGCATATGTTTTCTAAAATAGCTATCAAAATTAAGCCTATATTCCAAAGACTAGAGTATGGATAGGGAAAAATAGTGGGGATGTCTGGCAGCAACCACTTTAACCAGGTAATCAAGGTGATAAAGCATGTTGATGTCATGTACTGTCTGATATGACATGATGAGAGTGGCATTTCACCTCTGTGATACTCTTTCCCAAAACCCATAACTCCGGTCTAATCATGAGAAAACATCAGAAAAATCCAAACTGAGAGACATTCTTACAAAATACTTTTACCAACACTCTCTAAATATAATGTGGTATTCTGGATTGGATCCTAGTACTTTGGCCACCTAATGCAAAGAGGTGACTCGGTGGAAAAGACCCTGATTCTGGGAAAGATTGAGGGCAGGAGGAGAAAGGGATGACAGAGGATGAGATGGCTGGACGGTGTCACTGATTCAGTGAACATGAGTTTGAGCAAGCTCCGGGAGATGGTGAAGGACAGGGACGCCTGGTGTGCTGCAGTCCATGGGGTTGCGAAGAGTTGGACATGACCGAGCGACTGAGCAACAACAACAACAGCAACAAGAACAACAACAACAGAAGATGGACATGAGAGGGAAACTGGGGATAACCAAGTTGAGCTTGGAGTTCAGTTAATGGTATTTAATACCAATATTAAGTTCTTAATGTTGACAAATGTGCTTATTTAGGAACACCTCAGTAAAAGACACGTGGAAACTCTCTGTACTAGGTTTTAAACTTCTCTGCAAATCTAAAACTATTCAGAAACATTGGGTTAACCAAAAAGTTCATTCAGGTTTTCCCATAATGGGAAATTATGGGGAAATTATGGGAAAAAATTTCCCATAATTTTTTATGAAAAAACCTGAATGAACTTCTTGGTCAACCCAATAAAATATTCATTTTTTAAAGTCAAGCCTATTGATCATATCATTCAAATTTTCTAGTAAAAATAAAGTCAGGAAAAAATTAAAGGGAGGAGCTCTGCCTCTCCTTCTCCAAACACTTCTAATTGAGAACCATCAACTCCAAAGTCCCCATTGCGATGTGTGTGTGCATGCTCGGTCATGTCTGACCCTTTGCAACTCCATGGGCTGTATCCTGCCAGGCTCTTCTGTCGAGGGAATTTTCCAGGCAGGAATACTGGGGTGGGTTGCCATTTCCTTCTCCAGGGCATCTTCCTGTCAAAGTCCCCAAGACAAGGAAACAAACACAAAACTTGGCCATCTTCTTGATATGGTACAGAAGACCCTTCAATAAATAATAACAAGGGTCAGTAATTTAATGAGGCAGGGCAGCTGGTATACCAAGAGTTTTCTTACATCACTCTGTTTAATCTTCACCATGTCCCTCTAAGGGCTTCCCCTAATGGTTCAGCAGTAAAGAATAGCCTACAATTCAGGATACCCAAGAGACATGGGTTTGATCCCTAGGTCAGAAGGATCCCCTGGAGGAGGGCCTGGCCAGTATTCTTGCCAGGAAAATCCCATGGACAGAGGAGCCTGGTGGGCTATGGTCCATGGGGTCGCAGGGAGTTGGACACAGCTGAAGCGACTGAGCAAGCCTGCGTGTCCTTCTAAAGGAGGTAACTGGGGCCCAGACAGGTTGAAACTTGGCACCCAAGTTTCTGGCTGAGTTGCACCAGGTCTGTGTGACTCTGAAGCCAGGGCTCTCCCATCCACTCTAGGCTGCTGCACTAAACCTCTGTGGTGCTCACCATCCACACTGGCCATGTTAGAGCACCTCCCAGCATCCCTGACACTGCTTTTGCACGTAGACCACTCCTCCTCTGCCCAGTTAATTCTACTTCCTCCAAGAGAACTTCTCTGACCCCCAAGAGGTCAGGTATCTGTGTTTGTTTTTTTTTTATTTTTTTATTTTTTTCCATCTCAGGTGTACATGAGTTCCCAATCTTGAACCCCCCCCCCACCTCCCACCCCATATCAACTCTCTGGATCATCCCCGTGCACCAGTCCCAAGCATCCTGTATCCTGTATTGAATATAGACTGACGATTTGTTTCTTACATGATAGTATACATGCTG